>JAQFXZ010001909.1:0-10727 GCA_034694025.1 Ceratophysella scotica | reverse complement strand
CTAAAAAAAAATCTTAGAACCACTTTTCATATAGCTGATGCGCTGTGCTTCCTCAAAAACTAGACGGACAGACGGACAGACAGAAAGGGCAATCGCATAAGCCCTCGGCCTAGGAGGGCCAGGTCTAATAAACATAAAAATCAAATACGTTCCTTACCACACCAATAGCTTCACTGGCTAGCATTTCAGGTCTGGTGAGCACAGCCAAGTAGCCAATATTCGCCAGAACGTAAATAATCGTCACGAGCGGCAGGGAAATGTAAATCGCACGGGGTAAATTCCTGTTATGAAATAAAGGTAGATTTCAAAAATTGAAAAGATTGTAAAGAATTCTATAATGAGATTTCATGTCGTTCATAACTCATTATCATAACACACCTGTATGGATCTTTCAACTCTTCAGTTATGAAATTCAAATAATTCCAGCCAGCATATGAGAAAATTCCAGAATAGAAACTGACAGCAATTAGACCCGGATCCGTTTGCGTGCCGGCGAAAGGCGCTTCGAAGTTTTCATAATGTCCTAAGATAATATGATTAGTATGACGTCCGGTTAAAATGACATTACTAATTACTTACAATCGAAAACAAAGAGCACACACAATCACAATAATGAAAGCACGAACCTACCGCTCAACAAATATACTCCTCCAGCAATAATGACGGTGAGAAGTCCAGCCACTTTAGCCACCAGAAACACATTTTGAACCTTTGTGGTCAGCCGCACGTTATAACAATTGAGCCAAGTAAGAAAAATAATGGTGCTGGCTGCTATGATTCGAACGGCGGAATCCGGCACTTCGCATCCAATGAGGAAAAATGGCTGAATTACGTACTTGCTAAATGTGAGGGACATAATTGCATTCGTGGTTGGGCTGAAAAAGAATTAGAAATCGAATATCAGCTTCAAAAGTATGGCAAACTAATAGAGTATGTAATAAGTTGACCTTGAATATTGATTCTTACACGAATACAATATTGGCGTCCCAAAGAAATAGAAATGCGGGTAGTGGTCCATAAGCCGCATTGATGTAAGCGTAGTCGCCACCGGATAATGGTAATGTTGTGCCTGTATTTTGAATTATGAAATTTATTTATTACATTGTAAAATGTGCCAAACTCTAGCTGGAATGGAAGGCTCAGTATAAAATATTTCGTAAGATTCAAAAAATTTGGATGTCTGGTTTTCAATTTACCCAATTCAGCGTAGCAAACAGCACCGATCATGGACAGTAGCCCTGTCATGACCCACACCACTAGTGTTAAGCCTACGCTGTGAGCTGATTCTAAAACTCCCTTCGGTGAAAGGAAAATACCTGTGGAGAAATTGAATTAAATCCTATATATCAATGCAAACACGTGTATACCCAAATGCTTAAACCCTGCGCCCATTTCACCGTAATTTACCACAATATTTTTAAATTACTAGGAAAACCGGAATTTTTTGAGAATTTTTGAGCAGATTTAAGTTTCCTAAATCTGGGTTGAACAAAGTGAATTCAAATTAATATTAAAACAGGATCAACGATTAACAAGAATGATTCGTATACAAGGTCAATGTTGCTGTTACCGAAATTCGAAATACCGAGAGTTTTTATTGATGCCGAAATACCGATAATTTTTTATAGCAAAATACAGGTAAAGTACCAAAATACAGCGGCTGAGTATCGAATTTTTCAAATATCGGCGTTGGTCAATGCGAATACCGATTCGCTATTGTATTACATTCTCGGTATTACATTTATTCTCTATTCGAAATTCGCATCCAAACCAAAATAAATCGGTCAAATGCGGAATGAGCAAAAAAGATTCACTTTAAATTGAAGAGAATCTCTTAGATTTGTATATTTTTAAGAATTGAGTTCGGGTTTAGTAAAAAATAAAAAATTTCCATGTTTTCAAATCCAAAATTAAATTAGTCAACTTACCGCTGCCAATGATAATGCCCATAATAATGGCCACCCCTTCCAAAAGACCCACTTCTTTCTTGAGACGAACTCCGCTTCCAGAACCGGAACTCGAGTCCGGGGAATGAGTCCCATCGCTGCACGGAATCTTTTCGTGACTTCGTGGCATTTCTTTTGGCGTTTTCCTAAAAATGTCAGTCTAAAAAACTTTAAGCGTGGACCAGCACCGGGCAGAAGGGCAATCCAAAAGCCACTGGACGGAAGTCAGAACACACGTTCACTCGAGAGCAAAGTTTGGTAATGTTATTCAGACTTGAGTTGAAACTTTGAGATTGAGATTGAGTTGAGATTGAGACCTGAGTTAAAATCACGAACTGCACGCCGGTGTTAGGATTAGGATACACGACTGATATCGAGTCGAAGATGCGTTCTGTTCACTGTTCCGTTATGAAGATGAGGAAAGCCCAAGTCCAGTACCGCAGCACCAATAACGCACACGAAATGGGATCTTATATGCACATTAGCTGGCTCCACCAAACTAACTGCTGACATTGAAGATTCTCAGTTTCTCCTGCAACTGTCTGTCAGTCCTGTTAATGTTGATCTAGATAAATTAAAGGAAGACAAAAATACAATGGGAATTATGCTTCGTGTAATTATGACTCGCTAACAGGCCTTGCCTTAGGTTCTTTTTCTACATAGACAAATTGTGTATTGACTATTGACGCTGAATGCCACCGCTTTTGGATTATGGGCAAACCCTAATGATAACGAAACCACTAAACTAACATGCTAACATCCAATCTGGATTTTTAGAAATGGCCACGCTACACACTATGCATATACAAGGTGAATCACGTACAATAATTCTCTCCGCTTTGTAAGAAACAACCAAAAGCACGTGCAAGAGAATTCAATGCCTTAAATTCGTGTTTTATTGAAGGTTTAACAAGTTAAAGCAGCTGGAGAATTTGTTTATATGGGCTGATGAAAGATCCTAGGATTTTTTAATTTAAATTGTGAAAGAAATTGGAACAAATTATTGTATCCACCCTGCATTTGTATTTAAAAATATTTTATTGGTTCCATGAAGCAACTGAATCATGCTGAAATTAGAACGAAATATTTAATGGCGCACGTCCTACGTCGTATTTCCTAGAAATCTTCACACAAATAGTGGCTTGTAGTTGGGCTTGTTTATCCTTTTTTTAACCAACATGAGCAACTCATTAACATGATTTGCACATGCAATTATCCAATCCACACAAACACTGTGTCTCAAATTCCAAGGAAAAAGTAGTACTTACTAAAACATTGAAAGCACTTGCTTCAAGTTCAACGTTGCCTTTTTGAAAATGGAAACCTCCGAATTCTACCTTACTACTGCCACTGCCACTAACACAGATGAGGAGCTAACCTGACGAGTATGCAAAACCAAAATAATAACGAAACTGATGTGAAGGTTCAATTTGATCAATTCAATCTAAAAATCCAAATACTAGAAGTACCACGAAGACTTGTCCATGTGCCCGACGCTGTTGCCTTCGTTTCGTGATTTGAAGCAAAACCTAAGCGTTAGCATTCAAATTGCACTAACTAAGCTCTAAGCTTCACTAAAATTATTGCCGATGTAGGAATTCATAATTTGTTTTCGGTAGGAGGTTCCAAGATAGGATAGGTTAAATTACTTTATGTAGCAGATACATACATTGTTGTATATGGTACATACAATAGATACAAGATAATACAAATACAGATCCATGATCCATGATACGATACCTGTCTGGGAGAGGAACACTTGGAATTTCAATAAGTAAAAGGCCCTTGAGCCCATTCGCTTTTAGGCTTTGGGGTACAATTACTTGTGTAAGAACAGAAAACAGAAGTAGGTATGTAATTAGTAAAAGTACCTAAATTGGAAATTGGGACGTGACAGCCTCCAGTTAGTTTCCAGCCTAATTTGTTAGTCTAATCGTAATCTGATAAAGATATTGATATGCTGGTATTTTTACATGGCCTCTTTTGTAAACTTGAACTAGGTTTTAGTAACTTTACAGATATTTGAAAATAAACAGTTTTTCGATTTCCATGTATACTAGATACGCTGGATGAAGTTCAATCATTCACGATACAATAAAATATACAACTATGGAATCGAAGATTGCAATGCACAGCACAATGCACAGTTCAGTGCTCAGCGCAACACAACACCAATTCACCGCTTATAAGAAGGAAAAGGAAACCGAAAAAACCTAAAGCCCAAAGACCAATAGTGATACTGACTGACCCGTTAAGTCGATATAGCTTTACAATGCTATGAGCTATGCCAGAATGACCTAATACTAATATCAATATCCAACTTAAATGTAGAGCTTTTGACTCCAGCAGCTCCAGCGTTGGCAACCTCGATTTTAATGGTTTTCTCTATTAATATACATTGTAGCGTGAGCGTTGTATGAAGAATTATGTATTATTGTTTCAAACCTGACTTCGTCGGAAACAGCGAACGTGTTTAGTGAAGGTTAGTTTTTCTTGTTTTTGCGATTGTGGGCTATTTCTAAATTCAAATTTCAATTGATCTTCGAAGCAATTGATCTGTGAGGATAACTTATGTTGAAATTACAAGACCCTTAAGTCCTACGAAGGAAGATGCGTCATGCGTCTGCTGGTGCTTGCTACTGTCACTGGTAAAATCACTTTGAAACTTGAAGTGAAGCTAAAAGGATGACTCAATCGGACGATTATATTTCGGAATATAAAAATATGTTACTACCGAAGAGCATGCGGCCCGAATACTAGAGTTCCCGCTTTTTGGATGGAGCCGGAGGAACCAGACCAGATGGTATATCAGTTCTACCCGGAAGTCGGTTTCTGTGGCAAGCTCAGCATCATCGGCAGGCTAGATATATGCTTGTGCATGCATACATGTACCCTAGTGAAGTGTAAAGTGTAAGTAATAATAACACACGCAAAGCAAAGGCTTCGGTTTTTTGTCAGCCTAACGAAAACGGCTTATGCTATGCTAAGCTAAATATGTCCATGTCCATTGCAGCTCAATGCAAAAGTTCCTACTACAAAAAGGACAAAAGAGTTCCCTATTCAATCTTCACATTCACATCCCATTTCATCATACACTTTTGTGTTCCCATGAAGTGAAAAGCGATGAGCTAAGGGGTTTTGGCCGATTTGAATGAATTGTTAGCTGCCAGCCAGTCACCTGACTGCAATAAAATTGTCATAAAATAGAACGATGCATTTTGATAGAGGAATCTCTTACCAATACCAATTCAAATGATAATGGAAGAATGAAGAATCCAATTCTGATGGAAAAAATATCCAGACATGCAGGCAGATGCAGACGCACAAGCTGAACATGTATTTTGTATTTATGTGCAAAAGCATTTGGCACAATGTCATAATTTCCGTAAAGAAAAGCAACACGGCAGATCGAGCTACAACGTTTATGTTATAATGACACGTAAAATAAATCGGGATTAAAGTTTTGAACTTAGTGCTAAATAGTTTCATGAACACTTTGCATTTGAACTGATTTGAACGAAATCAGCGATTTCAAAACAAAAAAACAGCAAATAAGCGAGATCTGCTGATGATGCATAATGTTGTGGCCATGTGGTACTGGAAGATTGAAATATGAAACCATCAACGATCCTTTCAGACTATTTTTTTTAAATTACGCAAGTGTGTTATGAATATAAATGTAAAAGAATATTAGCTCCCCAATTGAATTAGTCTCTTAGTTCTGTAACATCGCACCATCATCTCACGCATTTTATAACAACGCGTCGGCCAGCTTCGGTCGACAACTGACATAGCTTTAAGTTCATACAATGCTTTGTTTTTTTTTATCTTCAGGATTCAGGACAGGTCAAAACATGGCATTCAATTTCAATCTGTTCGCCTTCTCAGTTTGTAAATTCTTTTGTTGGCGCGAAACACAAATATTATTTCGATATGCTGATGCCTGAGCAGAGGTCAATGATCTTGAAATGAAGTTTATACGTTATGGAAAACAAAAACTGCGTTTCTTGCCTACCTGGAATTAGCCACTTTATTCATTCGCACATCAAAAATCAAAGCATTCTTCTTGGATTGCAGCCAGCAGCAGTGCTTCACGTCACGGTGTCTTCATAATTCCAAAGTTTCATCAGAAACTCAATTTAGTTTAATAAATTGTTACTATAAGCAGCATTTTGTCGCAACATGGGTCCGCTGTCGTCCCCGGTACTTCTACTTCTAATATTTAATTGGAATTTGGTTTGGAGCTCACCCTTAACACTAACACCACCAGATGACTTAGCTTCTCCACATCTTCAAATTCCACTTCCTGTTACAAATGCAGCGGACGAACTGCACCCAAATTCCGTCGAACCAACCTGGAGTACATCGAAGATTAGCCAAGTCGAAGAAACAACTTTCATGCGTTCTAAATTCGGAAATAAGCGATTTGAGCGTGACGTGGGTAAGCAAAAAAATTGGAGCAAAAACGAAATCTACTTCGATGAACTTAAAAACATCCGGTTTTTATGGATCCTGTTACAGTGCCAATCAACACTTCAACATGGTCACCAGAAGCGAAGGAAGTGTATGACCTGGAACTTGAACTACAGAAACGTGAAACACTGAGCTATTCCGCTACACAATGCACTGCCCTAACAGTTGACAATTATCGACAGAATAATCGATCATATTTCATCGAATCTGCAAAACAGAATCTTCTGCTGCCGTTTTCCTCATTATTCTGCAAGTCAGTCCACTTTCTCACATGTCAATCAGGAACTTGTTTGTGTCGAGACCCGCTGAACATGGCATGGGATGGGACTTTACGCCAATGCGTTGTGATCCCTCCGGGGAAATGTCGTGGATTCAACGATGACGCCAGAATGAAGAACCGGCTCCTGACGTTTGACATCAAACAACCGGAGCTCACAACTTGGAGCTATCCTTCTGGAACATTCTGTACCTCAACGGATCCCTTTTGCGCTGATATGAAGAATCTGAATATGGCAAACTTCTTTTTTGGACAACTACCTGCTAAGATTGGTGGAAAAGTGTCGTGTTTGCATTGTGACCTTGAAACAGTTCAAGGGATCCTGAGAGCAAAGATAAAGATTCAACACGGTCAGCCATGTGACCCGAAAGTCCAATCCGCATTTCTGAATCCACTCAGCAAGGAGTCCAAGGGGTTTTCAAACCGTTTGGAGTATCTTCACTTCGTTAGTGTTGGGAAGGATGTTGAATACTGTCAATTCGATAAATATTTGACCTGCCGTGGTAATCTTTCCATTGGTTACACTTGTCAGTGTTTTGCCGAAGGGCTTACAGTGGACGAAAATGGCGCCTGTGTAAAGAGCCGTTTGAACGGGTTTTGCGGACCCACGAGCTTGACACAATTGAGAGGGTCTCCGATTCAATCTGACATGAACCTTCCAACTGAGTGGAAAGGTGGTATCAACATAACCTGTGTTTCCGTCGGGGGCAAAGATATTCGATGCATTCGACAGGCTGACACTGATTCTTGGAATACGTGTGCATGTCCACGAGGTAAGCGGTAAGCCTGGAACTTGAATTAATAACAGCTGAAATCAGAACTGACAATTTGTGTGCAATGCATTCCTTATGGGAGACGACAACTTGTCATATTTTTGTTAGCTTATAGGATCTGCCGAAACGTGCGATATAGTGTGACAAGTGGTCTGCCATCAGAAAGCGCTACAGTGTTTAAATTCTCATCTTCGATTTCAAAATATGCAACCGGGATACCAACACCTAACCTAAACAATTTTGAACAGGTTGGTTTGGTCGAAATTGTGACATCAAGCTTGCGTCGGAATTGGAAAACGTGATGCACAATCAATACCAGCTTGCCTTTCGGGAATCTGAGCAAGATCAAAAGGATCTCTTAGAAAAGCTAACCACGGCACTGAACAATTTCGAACCGCAGCTTACGCTTGGCCTTGACCAAGAATGCAATTTGGATGATGAAGCTGAAGCTCAGAAAGTTTGGGACTTCATCATGGCTCTATACGCCGCCACACCTGATACCCCTTCAACCAGACCGAGTTACACTGACTACTACAGAGCAACTTCGCTTATTGTTAACATGACGAATAATGGGAAGGTTTATTGTGGCCGTGATGCTTCTGAACGATTCAACCGTCGTTGTCTTCCGTTGAAAATGAAGGATACGCCTAGCGGACGACATCGTCCGTCAAGGGATGTTTCTACAAAGTAAGCTGTTGCCAATTGCCCAGATATTTTTACTCGAAAGCAATTTTTGTTTAGATCAAGATTTTTCAGAAACTCGGACGAGCTCATCTGAGATAAAGCTATACAGTTTTCATAACGCAGAATCAATGAAAGGCGTGAAAATTCGTTAAAAATTGCAGTTTGATAAATGTAAAAGTCAAAGCAAATGAAAGCGAAAAATTCCAATCAAAATTCGGAAACACATTATCAGAGTCTAATTAATGTTGAACATTTTTTGAAAAAAAACTGTTAAACAGACAAAAGTGAGTGAATTGGGCTGAAACCTTGACCAAAAATAAATTCATAATTGCAGCAAAAAAAGTGGCTAAAATGTCCATATATACCGTTTTCATTGCAATTTTTTCGATAATTTCTTGAAAGTTTTTTGAATTTCCAACTCTTTGCCTCTGCATTTTTTTCGTCAAACTATAATATGGAGGACCGAAATTCCGTATTTCAAGATATTTACCACGTAATAAGATAAAAAAGTGATTGATTTTGCAATTTGCCCAAAACCAATTTCTTTTCCTCTCATTTTTTACAAAACCAATTGAACAGGAGCAGTTAGATTTCAAGTCATGAAAATTTAACCAATATATGGAATTGCATCGACGCTTACTCCAATGCAAAACAATAAAAAATGAAAAAGCGACAAAAAAAGTTTAAAATTAAGAAACCAAAGAATACAATATTTCGATCGGACAAAGTTTCAATTTTGGGTGCTCGGCTAATATGTAGTTCAGCTGTAGCGTAATTCCATCTTATAATTTCTGATTTCAGTAACACTAGTACTGCCACCGAATCCGAATCCAGTACATCTTCCAGTGCCAAACCCGATAGCACTCTCGAAAAAAGAGCCAGCATCCCCAGTGATCAAATTGGCTACTGTGCCAGAGCGGATTACCCAAGTCTAGAAAAAATCAACAAGATTTTCCAGGAAATGGCTGAACTGCAAGTCCTCCTACCCATGGAACAAACCGGTAAACCTACGTCATCTGCCTGTAGTACAACTGTCGAAGCTAAACTGTTAGAACTGAAAGAAGCACAGCGGAACTTGATCATCCGCGTAGACAACGAAAAGGAAGTACTCAAATTCTACGACAAGCTCTTCGACTTGAAAGAAGAAATCAAGCCAACGGAAGGAACACCACATCCCCCAATCTCCCTCTGCTCCACGGGTCAAGGAGTAGCTTGTGTCAACAATGTTTGCAAGTGTGGTCATGAATATGAATGGTTCCCAGAAGCGAACAAGTGCTTGGCTTCCTTCTGGACAATTTGCGAGCGTTGTTTCAATAGATCAATCTACTTTCCCTGCGAACATCCTCATGAGTGCAAGCCTCAATCCGTTTGTACCGTTCCCGACGTTGTATGGAATTTCGAACTTCCTCCAGATCATGATGACACGCACATGACCAAATATTGTGTTTACAAGGGACCGCCTATGCCTAGGTACAAGTTCCCGGGTGAAGACGGAAGCGGTACTCAAAGTTTGACCTTAAATATGTTATTTGATTCGTTGCTTATAATTTTCTCCTGTTTTGGTTCCGTGTTTATGTGATTCGCTTACGTGTTTTTCAAACTGTTAAATAATATTAGTTCAATTGAAGAGAGCATCTCAGTTTATTGTATAGCTGTTTTCGTCGACTAAGGTCAGCGTTGCGGTCGAACTCGACTTCTTGTCAGACAAAATTGAAAATAACTTCTTAGTCTTTGGATTACTGTTTTCGTCGACCAAGGTCAATGTCGCGGTCGAGCTTGACTTCTTGTCAGAGAAAATCGAAGCTGGGAACGTAAACGTAAAACGTCGCTTCTGCTTGTCACTTGGAGAATTCGGTGAGTACGGCATCGTATCCTGGCTGTTGCTGTCGTCATCATCATTTGGAACGACGGGCACAACGAAAATATCTCGAACAGCACGGAATTCCCCGCAATTATTCAAATGCTCATTTTCGAGTCGGAAGAAATTCCAAACAAAACGCCTGTAGGTAGATAAAAACGCATAAGCAACCATGATAAACCAACTTAAAATAACCTAACCAAATGAAGCCCCCTTTGAATAAATTACCTGATAAGTTCAAGCGGCGCCAGAATCGTGGCCATGACTTCTGAGCTGGTATATCCCGTTTCCGTAAGCGACAGTTGTAAAGCCCATGAGAATCGGAGCAGCATATCGCCGATTATTGCAAAAAAATAGTATAATTTGTTGTTGTACACGATTTCCTCCCGAAGAAATCGATTATCACCCGCTTTGGGATCAAATAATCCCCAATCCTTTTTCACATCCCAGTAGTATGAGTAACACGACGACAAGATGGCGAACAGGATCCATAAAATTAGCGAGAGGTTGTGCTGACCGGAGTCTGTTCAAAAAAGTTTGTAATATTAAATCTAATGATAAACGCTTTAAAAATTCCGTTCGTATAATCATATGGACTGGAGACTGGAGTCTGTTCAATAACATTTCTGATATTAAATCCCAAGGTTTATTGACTTTTTCTCTTTATAAGGTTAGCTCATGCTCACTTTTTTATTTCCAACTATTTTATTTTGAAA
>JAQFXZ010001908.1:0-10727 GCA_034694025.1 Ceratophysella scotica | reverse complement strand
CTGCTTAGCTTATATACTGATATGCGATAATATTAAATTAAACTACAATATTCCCGTGCTACTAAGCTCCAATATAGCATTAGATCTAGTTGATATTTATAAAATCTCAAGAAAAACTAATCCCCCCATGCTTATAAGGTAATATTTCAAATATTCTAGATCACCCTAGGATATTATTCGAAACTGAATAAAGATTTTCACATGCACATAGAAAGCGAATATATTATATCCTACATTCACTACAATCTCCTCTAAATTGAAAAATTTTAAACTCAGGTTACGATAATATTTTCAAAGATAACTTAACCTTTAATATTCAAAATAAATTCTTGAACCGGCTAAACGCGTACGGTTTTGCCTTTCAAGTTACCCAGACTGAGACTGTAAGAGAAAGAATATATATATTCAGCTTTGGTGACTGTAGCAGATGACGCACCGGACACAACCTATAAGTTGGAAACGGAGTTTCCGTTCATTCTCCTCACTTTCACCGAAACCCATCTCTTAGCTTTATGTTTTTCTTCTCCTCATCCAAAAATACCTCGCTCTCTCAACGTCGTACACATTCACGCTACGCGAACTGAATGATGAGCATTCTCAATAAGTAGTATTTTCCTTCACCTTTTATCGAAACACATTTTCTTTTAGACTAAGAATCGAAAACACTTAGTCCTTTCTTAAACCAGTATCCCATAAAATATTCATTTTCCCTATACATTCGTATAGCCAACCATACTTTCTCTATACCTCCTTAAGACAAGTACCTCATAAAACATCCGATTTTCCTTTACATTCGTGTATCAGTTCAATTCTCTCTATACATTCGTCTATCATGCGACCTCATACTCGTTTATACTTTCAACGACTTTCTTTCCATTTATCTAGATTATGAGACGTCTAATTCATCTAGTACATTCACTCCTAACATCGGCAACGGAATCATACACTAGACTCTCCTTTTTATCCGATTCTCTTACTTTCACGTTTAGTGCCATTCCTTTCTTAGTCAAAAAAAAGTAAGTGGAGAAATACATTCTATTGGACCCCAAGCATAAATTGTTTTGCCTTCTGCTTCTTTCCCGGGATTTCCAACTACATAGAAGCAAAAGTGAGAACCAACACTTCAGCAGTCCAATAGAGTTTCTAACTCCAAACCGCATCGTAATACCCATCCTGCGGCATTCACACCACACTTTACTTATAGTGACTACTTCTCCCTTTCTTAAGCCCTTGACGGAAAATGAACGAAAATTTCTCTCCATGATATCCACACTGTACACTTACATTGCACAGTAATACCTAATAAAAGCACACTGTACATTTACATTGTATAGTAATTACTTGATGAAAATTACATTATATTAAGCCTATTGCCTACAATTTGTAAAGTACGTTAACTTTTTGGAAAGGCGAATTAAATAAACAAATATATGTATATGAATAACTAATATAGCATATGCTTCAAAAAAAATTAAAAGAATACTAACATGAGCCTAATATTACTTACTTCCTATAAATCACCCTGTACTACTACATGGGACTATTTACATTAAACCAATCCATAATACTGAATAGGACCTAGGACATTATTAATAAAATTACCATATACAACCAATTAGGTTTAAATAAAAATTTTAGATGAATTGCAACTAACACACTTGTGTTAGAATTAATTCTTCAAATCTTAAACTTATCATCACATGCTATGTCTTTTAGAAAAATCACCCAATGCTATCAGGTGGAACAAAAAATCAGGTGTAACTAAAAATCACCTCACCCTATGCTATAAGGCGAAACTATAGATCACCTCACCCCATAGTATCAGGCGTAACTAAAGATCACCTCATGCTACCTTACGACTTTAAGGATCACCTAATGCTAGCTTGTGACATTATGAATCACCCTATGTTACTTAGCATCACTAACATTCACGCCGTGTTTATCACGTGGACCGCGTGTATAAATAAATAGAACGTTCTCTCTTAACTATATCTAATGGTGCTCAATTGAAACTAAATCAACTCATAATACTACATGTCTACAAGAATGATGCCTGGTAACTACGAACGTGTTAATTAAGAAATATTTAAATCATAATATACTCTCCAAGACATTTACCCTCAATAAGCTAATTTTATTGGCAAATAAAGAATTACTGATCCTTACTAGATTTTTAGTAATATGTATTAATGTAATTAAATTTGTTTCAATTCATTAAACTATCAATGTTTCGGTATATTTTTACATAATCTTCTCTTCATAATTGGCCACCACCAATTAACCTTTTCACTCAATATCTATAATTTACCACAATACTTCACTCAATATCTATAATTTACCACAATACAACAGAATCGAATCCTTTAGTCAAAGACCTTACTTAAAAACTACAGACAAAAAAAAAATTAAGTTTCAAAACAAAAAATACATCAATTTAAGACTTACCACCAACTCAATACAGTATAAATGAAGTGAGTTAAGAAGTTAGGAAGTTAAGAATTTACAAATCAATTTACGAAAGGTTTTAATATACCACAGTATATGCTTTATATACAAACCTATCCTAATCCGGATGAAATGCTGCATAATGCATTTTTAATATCTTCGGAGTTCGATACACCTTACTACAACCTTTAAAGGTGCAAGGGTACTTAATTCTATGGTGCCAACGGTCATAATGTTCGCGTAGATGGCACAATTGATCTGAAACTGCAGAACAAGCTGGGACAGGACAAGGGGTTGGAGTTTTCAAATTAGATTTTTCTATTTTTTCTATAGCCATGTCAATCTTTCTCACGAATTCCCTGGGATGTTCACGTCTAAAATGATTATACATCAAATTAAAATCCTCAAACTTATGGGTACAAAATAGTTGCTCGCAAGAAAAATCCGAAAGTTGCATTCTATTAACCCTAATGGCTCCCGTACTGTTTTTAACCTTTCTCTTTACAACTTTTGGATCTTCACTCATCTGATTCTCATTTCCTGTAAATAGGTCAGGGCTTTTCTTGATACTTTCTGAGGCTTCTGTTTTCTTCAATTTCTTATTGTAGTTTTTCTGGGTATCTTTCGATGATTCTGTCCTTTTTACCGTTTTTGGATCCACTCGCATAGGATTCTTTTTCTTAGTATTTAAAACGATTTGTTGTGTTCCCTTTAGTGATTCCGTCTCCTTAACTTTCTTCAATTGGCTACATTTGGTATTACCTCGTAATTTCGTCATCAAACGAACAGCCTCTTCCTTGGTCATTTTTACGGGAACTACCTAATTCAAATATTACCAAATTAAATATCCAAATATATGAATTTAATAATGAACACTCAGTCAATATCATAACAAAAACACGTAGCGAATGAACACCAACCGAATTAATTCTGCTTACTAAAACAACTTACTAAATTCTTTAACTGTAGTGATTTCTTGTGGTGTTCAGCTCGAATATTACGTGTAATTTCACACTTTTTTAAACATCCCACCTTTCCCCTAGATGATTTCAATTCACCCTCGGACTTCGGCCGAAATTTATGTTTGTCGGTCTTCGATTGAACCCTGAGGGAATAATTGCGATCTCCCATCATTCTCACAATCTCGGGCAGTGAATTTCGTGTCACGTCAGACATCAATATCTCCCGAAGAGGAAGGTCCCGCTGATCCTTAGTAATGCCACAAGCTTCACAAACTTGTATAATCTAAAACAGAATTATCATTATTTTAAGACCGAATAAACCAACCCTCTGAAACTACCTAAATAAATTTTTATCTGGTTACACTATTTTTAACAATTCAAAAGTATTGACAAAATTATAAATTAACTTTTTCGCTTTGCTGTTGTGGGTAAATATATTACGTTCCCATTCAATTATAAACTACATATTTACCTTTTGTTTTAACTGAGTCAATGTCAACGACTGTGCCATTAAAGAGTGAGAAGTATCATCCTTGATTTCTTGATTCAAAACTTTCAAAGATTTGGCTTTAGCATGAGAATTTTCGGCGTTTCCCTGAATAACTATGTTCAGGCTCCCCTCACCCTCTGATTCACTCGAGCTTGATACAGCCTAGAATAAGTAAATACGATATATTCAGGTTAACCAGATAGAATGGAAAGATTTTTTTTTACATGACTATGAAATAATTCGCTAAAAATTCGTTTTTTCGATTTACCTTACGCTTTCGAGGTTTGAATTTAGCCAATCCTTCCCATGTTACAACCATTTCGTCATCACTATCAATATCCTGTATTTCCAAAAGGAAAATATCGTTCGACATGATATCCCAGATTGCTCATTTCAAAACTACTACTATCAGAAACCTTAAATATTTTTAGAACCGGGTAATAAGACTTTAAACATTTGGTATTACCTGACATTGAACTTCATCCAATGGCTGAAACTTTTTCGGAGAACCTAACCTTGAGGGACAACCCAATATCTCCAATTCCACATTTTCCGATTCCAGTTCAACAATTTCCAACTCCAAAGGCTCCGTATCTACTATTACTTCCCCAAAACCTTCCAAATACTCCGCCTCTACCATCTTCGTCTCCAAAAGGCCCATCTCCCAAATACCAGCTTCCAGGCTTTCAAGCCCTACAATTTCAGTCTCTAAATTGTTGGTCCCATCATTTTGATATTGAACGTCTACTTCTCTTTCGCCATCTTCCATACGAGCGTAAGCCTAGAAACAGTTTACAATTATAACCAAAACAATTCTTATTATCAAACCATAACCCAACCGTATAATAATCTTACATGATCCATACGAGTTTCCATATGTGTCACGGAGATAGTTGTACGCTTTGCTAATTCCACTGATATCTCTGTTCCTGGTAATATTTCTGGTTCACCAAATGTCCAAATTCCAGAATTCTGGAAGTCAAAAAAAATTTAATTGTAATTCACAACTTCCAAAAGCTATTAGCAAATTACAAAATTAGAGCCGATTTCCCATAGTAGCTAAAGTAAACAAAAAAAAAATGTCTAGCACTTCATACCAAATTTCCACCTCCTTTCGATTGAACTTGAATATTTCCTGTACACTCTTTATTTTCTAAGGTTTGTATCTTCTCCACATCTCCTAGTCCTACGACGGTCGCAACCTCAACTCCCTCTTCAACGTGCTCGAACTCCGCAATTTCGGATTCTAAGATCCCAACTTCTAAAGTTTCCGAATCCCATTTGTCAATATCCAAAGTTGTTGACCTTAAACCCCACGAACCATCTTGCATTTTTTGTGACGATTCCTATAATAAAATAAAAATAATAAACAAAATAAAATAAAATAGAAATAATTTAATAAGAACTTCTGACCTTAACGTTGCGTACCATACGATAATACAAATGCTACAAAAATCGCGCACCGAACTTATTATTACATTGAAAATATTTGAGAAAGACAAATTGTGTTTTAATATTCAAGAGAACATCCGAACATAATTACTTACAAATAATTTGTCATTTTTCCATACATCCTCCATCGCTGGGTATAAATCGGGATGGGTGTCGGCTATTGATTCAGATTCACATATCTCATAATCGGAAGTCCCGTTTTCAAATATCTGAGGTTCTTCGATTTCGACACCAAAATCGAGTTTGACGCTGTCCAGCTGAAAAAAAAAATCAAATTCGTAAACATCATTACATAATCGAAAACATCAAATATTAATATACTTATATGTGGGATGATTTTATTATTTTCAAAATTTTCGATTTTTTTTAAGCCTTTTAACGGCTATTTCATAATACAGTTACCAATATTGGATTCGCGTAATTTACATGAAGATATTCTACTCCTTTAACCAATTACATCAATTAATCGGTGAATTCTAATCCATAAACAAATTCAAAAAATATTAGCAACAAATATTTTTCTAACAAATAATTTTGGCAAACGGCGTCACAGATTGTACTAGTTCAAGTACGTTTACAAACAAACAAATTGGAAAAATTAGGACTAAACCATACTAACGTCGCAATACGTACAAGTGTGACGTTGTTATGTATGTTCACTGTCTCCTCCCAAACTACTCAACCTACAACCACATTCGATAGCTTAAAATTTAGCTAATTTTCCCGTTCAGACCGTAAGGGGCTTTTCATTGACCCAACCCGGACCCCTACTTGACCTTGGGTCAAAACGTACTTCTCCCAGGTAAAGTTCATGTACCTATTTACTTCACTCACATTCCTCTCACTGGGTTCACATTTCACTTTCAACCTTTTTTATGTCAATATGCGCTACGCATGCTGCGGATCGGGCTATTATAGCAATCTTAAGATAAATTCCTACATTTCAAACTTTATGTTGCACTATTTGACTTAAAATACATGTTGCTATAAATAATAAGTTCAGTTAACCTAGCAATCTGTAACCTAAAGTAACCTTCAGGAAATTGAACTTTCGACCACCATGGTTCTAATTACCAACACCAACACGGTAGTACGATATCATAAGTCAAACTGATACCGAATCGAAAACCAGAGTATTCGGTCATATATATATATTCTCTTAAGTATTGCGATGTTTACGCGTAATTCTCACATGAGTTCGTAAAAACAGAACTAATTTGATAATTTGATGGTCGAAATTGACTTAACAACGGACATAACATTAAATACCATGATAATTTCGTTAGGGAATTACGATTTTTTTTCTCTCTTATTCTTATATGGTTGTTATTTTAATTTTCATGATAATGTTATTAGAATTTTTTATGATAATTTTCCTATTTTCCTGCCGGATTTTGTAATGAGATCACACCAAAGTAATCACAAAATATCCAAGAAATCCGAATTCCCATCCTATAATGATATCCTATTCCATAATAATATGAAAAGCAGTTCAATCCCTAAATTAAAAGTTCAGTGAAATTTTGATAATTTCTACAAATTAATCAATAGCACCTAATTATCACCTGCAGTGTAAACTTCTGGTAGGAAATTACTATAACTTTACAATACTATAACTTTACAAATATAGCTTATGTCCGTACCTGACAGGTGATACATTCAGTAGCCCAAACAGAACTGCTGCAGTCGGTTTGCGTCATTTGATCCGATGACCCAGGTACAACCCTGCAATTTCCGGTTAAATCTATAACGATTTCTGTTTTTGCTTCCTTCGGGTTATGGCCCTAGTTTAAACAAAAAAGAAAAATGATTTTAATTCAACTTACATGTTCGATTTATACAGGCCATTGAAAATTACTATTACATTCATTACTAAAATATCAGTGTATTAACTAAGATCTATTTCGTTAAAATTCAAAATTCAAAATTCATAAACATCACGTTTTGTTTCAGCTCAAATTGAATTACGAACCATTGTTTCACGAATAATTGCAAAATATACTATTTCATTCCTTGCGATTCCGTTTTCATTAAACATGATCCGCACTAATTGCTTACCATTAGTGGATCTCCTTCCAAATCCATATTGTCTTCGCAGACAGATATTGCGTTTTGAGATTGATCTGAACAGGACTCCTCTAAATCCTTATTGTCCTTCCGAGTAGATGATGCTTTTTGAGATTCATCACAACACGTCGTCTCCGCAGACTCCGATCCCGAATTTTCTTTAGATTTTGAAGATGTTAATCCAAAATCTTCAGAAGCATACTAACAAAACAAAACAAAAATAGTTTCAGTAAAATAATTCTATGCTACAAGTCACCTCCAAATTATATCAGAATAATTTTAATAATGTTTCGAAGTAAATACTTTACTTACAGGCATAAGCCACAGCCTTCGGAATTCGGGCTTCATTTCTGGGCAAGTATGAAGTAGAACTGAAAGACAAACTTCAAACTTAGACAATCTAAATTCAATATTTTCAAAAAGGTTGGAATGGGAACCCGAAACTGACCATTAAACTTTACTTCTACTTCACCTGTATACTAAGAACAACTACAGCTACTGCTCAATATTAGGACCAGCTGCACCACCGAAGACTCCATCCCTGAAATGAAAGCTGAATTCTGAGTGCTTTTCACTCTGAATGCATTTCACACATTTTACGACCAAGCTGAATTCTGAGTGCTTTTCACTCTGAATGCATTTCACACATTTTACGACCAAGCTGAATTCTGAGTGCTTTTTACTCTGAATGCATTTCACAGATTTTACGACCAGGATTTTATTTTTCTACCTTTTTCAGAAACTAAGTGCATTCTTCTATTCGATTCCACCATTAGGAATTTCCAGCACCAACGAGCTCCAGCTCGCATCCAATCTATTTCTAACAAAACGTACTATTGAAATTCAGAACCATTTTGTCCATTGTTAATGCGAAGTTTTCCAACTACCATGATCCCAACATGCACTATTCTTAATATGTATTCATCCATGCTTCCCTTCATGAGTCGTACGAGACAAGAGCTACCCGCTTTCCCGGTGTAGTATCGGACAATTTACGTATAACCCAGTAATTAATCCGGGCACTCAACACTACCAATAGATATCCCAATAGCCTAGGGGGCAAAAATTACGTTATTGCTAAAGTTTTTGGAAATTGGACGTTATTGGATTCCCTATTTCCCCATAAGTCAGCACGTGTCAATATAATAGATAACAAGATTCCCAATTTTACTTCAATGTAAGGCACAGCTGTTATTTTATTCAATTATATAGTATATGAGATGTAATTTAGACTCAACTACAATCCCTAACACGTAACACCGATAATTCTTCACTGAATTAAATTTTAAATCAATTCCATTCCAACTAACTTTTTTCAATATGTTTTAATTCTATTCCAAACCAATCTTTTCTAGCTCAGAACCCAAGTTTTCCCAATATTGAGGCTTAGTCCTCATTCAGCTAATGATTAACACGACTGAAATCATTAATACGACTGAAATCATTAACACGACTGAAACCAGTTCAACCCGAGACACAAATACCATTCTCAAGCCAATTGAAATCATGTCAAACTAAAAGTTAAAATTATTTAAAACTCAACTAAATTCAACAAATTTAAATTATGCCATTCTCAAACTTAATTCAAATAAAACCAGCTCAACATCGAGCATTCCACCTCAATAGAAGCTCAATTCCTTTTCACACATTTTTGACTATGTATTACTACAATAGCAAGCGACCGCAAACCTACTGAAATTCATTCCCCAGGCAATTTCGCACCCAATTAAGGCCAAAATCGAAACTTATGATTAAACACGGGGTTTGTTCCGTATCTGAAGACCCAAACTAAATCATTATCTTTTAGGTGAGAAATTACCCATTTACCATATGACATGACGAGTTATCCATCTAAAACTCGAACTGTCTAAAACTCCAATTATTAAGCAAACATCGCTCTAATCTCATTACAAATTCACACTGATCATTTACATTTTCCCCATTGCAATGTATTTAACTACCAAAATCTACATCTGCGTAGTACGAGAAGTTTACTGTAACAAAACCTTAAGTTTACTATAAAAAAAAAATCAAGGTACCTATGAATACATTTATAAGTTTTCCATTTTAACTGAATAGGAATTTCCAAATTGTTAAGCGGCAGATCAAAGAATTCGTAATCCCTTTTATGTTCGATCTTTTTGCTATCGTTTATATTTAAATCCTTAATAAAATTCTATTAAATTCAATTTTACAACACTTGATTTTATTTCAGTCAATATTTTTTATCCTTCACTGGCATTACGCTACAACTAAAACCCAAATACCCTAAATCCTACTTATACGGTACCCAAATTCACCTAACAACACTACCTGAATTCAAAAGCTAAACCTTATTCTAAAGGACAAGAGCCATAAAATGAGAGCCTGGCACTTAAAATTTTACAAGTTATTGGAATATAGCACATGATGCCTTTCCACCCAAACACGAAACAATGCACCTTATAAAAAGGTTAATAACAAAAAAAATCTAAATTAACTTCAAAACAAATACAATTTAAATTATCCAAATGGAATCTTGTCACAATTCTCAATATCGCTCCAAATACAATTAAAACTATCCAAATGGAATCTTGTCAAAATTCTCAATATCGCTCCACTTCATCACCAACGCAACATTGCACACAATTTTGTGCTTCGTCTGAGCTCCAGAATTGCTGACTATAACGGAGAGAATCCAATTGAAACTCTAGAATCATTAAATCCCGAGACTTAAAATCATATTTCGAATTGAAATTTTTTTTAAACTTTATAGTGAAAAAAAAAAATCCCTAACAATACGACTAAAACGAATTATGTGCTAGACGGCTTAAGTTCCAACTTTATACGGTCTACGATTCGACTCGCAATTCAATACTCCTTTTCCAACCCATTTGAAATCGAAATCCAACAAGAATGTTCCACATCATCGGAGATTTTGAAATTCCATATATGTCCATATCTAAAGTATATTTAAAAACTGCTAAATCTAAATTAAAAATAACCTAAACCTTCCAATACCGTGATTTCAATGGAATATAACATAGACTCATCCGTATGGTCCTAAAACTAAATCGAAGGAATCTACATTCGAAACCAGGCTGCAAATATTGAACTCCTTAGTTTGGTTATGCAAATATTGAACTCCTTAGTTTGTCACAAACATCAAAGATTGACTGCGCTGCCTTTCTGAGTCCTATGCTCGCTACCGCATTATGCATTAAAACATGATTCGCAATTTATACCATTTAAAACCTTTCAATTTCCAGACCTACTTTATCGATTACATCACATATTATATTCTAATAAATTACCCTAACCTTTCTGATCCC
>JAQFXZ010001907.1:0-10731 GCA_034694025.1 Ceratophysella scotica | reverse complement strand
CCGAATAGTTCGGGTCCGTTTGCTCATACAGTTTTGACGGCCCGAATACTTCGGGTCCGATTCCCCACAATATTCACATTCATGTAAACATTAGATTTATGCTCCTTAAGAGTCACCTGTGCTTTCCGGGTGAACCGTTCTTGTCCAGCTGAGCATGGAATAACCATGTCTTAATTCTCTCTCTTTCCTTTTTCTTCATCACTACCAAACTGTTAGTCACACAAACACCAGCTCAACTGTTGTGTTTCGGGTAAAAGCTAATTCTGTCAATTCCACATTAATTTGGGTCTAAAAAAAGGGCAACAAATCACTTCTACGTGTACTTGCGCCCGTCCAAATTATTCTGACCCACCTTAGTGTCAGTTAGGCCTAGTCCGCAGATTTAGTCTGAGTCTAACGTGAACACACGGAATCCACGCACAAATCCTTTGAGTCCTGTATGAGGGAAATACTTGTGTGCATCTTTCTCACGCTACGACATAGGTTAGTCGAAGGCTGTTTTGAACGATGCAAGTGATTTGTACTAGGGGCATGGTGTTGTGGTTGTATATTGAGAAGGACCAACGCTACCACCACCCTCAGTCGTAGTACACCCCTTGCTAGTGATTTGCAAACCCGCTCGTTAGAAGTGAGTCGGCCCATTCCATATCTAGAGGGGTACAGTAGTTCCTATATAGGCTCCAGAGATCCAATGTCTACCTCCAGGAGCAAGGTATGGCCACTCGCTCCCGGAACTGCAGCATAAAATCTCCATTGGCTTGTATTCAAGTGATTTTGCAGATCGATCCCCGCAAAAATTACTTGTTAATAGGAGGAGTTGTGCCAGGTAACCAGGACCACATGTTTCGCCTCTCGAATTTAGGCTCAGGCGCGACTACTGGTTCCGGCAGCTCCCCTGGTCTCCAAACCTTATAGGCACCATCACAGACAGTATCTATTTTAGATAAAATCCAGTCTTGAGTGGCCTCGTCGCAGCACCAAATTTATCCGGTACCTTTAACGAGTTCACACTTTTCCACCTTTACTTGGGGTTTACCCTTGCAGGCAAAGATTTCACCCTCAAGTGCCGGAGGAGTTCAGGTCAGCAGAAAGAACTTTGCATTTGTCCGGGTAACTTAAAGTAACTGTCACGTTGAGCGAACCCCATGTAACAGATTAGACGTTTGAAACGTCCGACTGTGACGTCAATTGAAGTAGCACTTGATAAACCTGACTTCAAATGTTTGTTATCTCAGATTCAAGTCAAATCAAGTGTCTAAATCCAGTACATTGTTCGAAAATAAACTTAATAATTGTCTGGTGATCATTTTCTTAGTTCCAATGGCTATTTACAAACGTTTTACTTGAATCTTAAGAAAGGTTCATGTTCATACCTTGACTCTGGAATGTGTCCGGTCAGTCTAAGGCTCTCTAATTAGCTAAACCCAGGCCCTGACCTGGATTCAATTGTTAGAAAACCTTGATTCTCCAAGGTCCAGAAATAGGAATTATTATTGCACTCTAATCGTAGTAGTCCAGAAATAGGAATTATCATTGCACTCAGCGTTGGTTTGGTGTGGCTATATTCCTGACGCTAAAATGTCAAGGTCCCACATCTCCTGGAACTGAGAGAGATAAAAGTCGAAGCGTGTGGTGACTAAATGCCTTAGTAGTAATCTGCATAATTGTCCTAGATAACGATAAAGTTCCCTTCATCCCTCAATTGATTGGCCTACGGGTATGTCAAAGATACTGATTTTATTGCACTCTAATCGTAGTATTTAGTATAAAAAGACCTCCTTAAAATAACCTAAAGTTAACTTCATTTCTGACCGTTATTGTGTGTGCATTTCTTGGATTTTTTTCATAGTCTGTATACTGTTACTCTGCTCCTTTTTCACCCGACAGTGTATATTTTGTATGTCCTAAGTCCTAAGTGTTTAAAACAGTAATAGATAGTGTCTCAAGTGGTTACTCTTGACTTCGGATTCTCTCCTTCATCCTCTTAACTGCAATTTGGCTCACTTTCTACATTCAGTTTATTTTGGGTCTTTTGGTCTTTGGTCTGTTCCTGTTTTTAATAATTTTAAGGTAAATTAATAGCTTAAAGTATGGTGCATCGAGTATGTTAGGTTAGGTTTATTTGAAACATGATGCAAGGTTAATTAGGGCTTAGCCAATGAATCCGGGGGATCAGGCTATTTAGGAATTGTCAGTGCCGTGGGCCAATTAGACCTAGGCATCATTAGGATTAAACCTTAAACTTTCATAGTATTGATTTATTTATTTATTAGGTATTATTTAATTATTTTGGACTGAACTAGCTCAGGTTACACCCATGCTGCCTCCCTGTGCAACTTCTTACGGGGTGGGCACCCAGTCGCCTTTGAACCCGTCGACAAAGCCCGTTTGGGGTTGCCAACTGGGTTTCGCCTAGGGGTACGTGTTGGGTTGTCGGTGGTTCCGGCTTGCAGAGTCTCTCGCATGACACATTCACCCTTCTCCACTGACTTGCCAAGCTTGCGTTTGGCCATATGCCATTTTCGGTTATTCTTCTCCTAATTTGGTCCTCGAGGGGTTGGAATGTGAACTTTTGGAATGTCCTTCGTGCCCTCAGATTCGGCCGCTCCCTCCGCATCTAGGGCTTTTACATCCTCAGACTTCTCAGGTGCAGTCGGACCCTCGGTGTCCAACAAAAGCTCCTGCTCATTCAGGTCTGTGGCCTCCTCAGACACCCCACCCATCAGGATTTCTCAAGATCCATATCCATTACTAAAAATGAACATAGAAATATTATATTTGGAAATGGGCCAGAAAAGGACAGTGCGCTCCGCAAACATGTGTGAGTTGACTCCCACCCCCGCTTCCGCAAACCCACCCTCATGGAAGGTGCAGAGAATAGCAGAAGTGGGAGGTAGACAATTGACATTCATATGCATGCTATTGTCATAGGAGAGACTCCCACATATGCAGCAGAGCACGCCGTCCTTCTGCAGCCAATAACCATAAACAATTTTGAACTCAGAAAGTTAAAGGATACCTTTTCGGTTCCAAACGTCATCGTCGACGGGATCCGTACTCGTTCCGGCTTAATTGAGCCCTCCCCCGTTGTCTAAAATTCAGTTAACTTTTAGCTGTTGTTGAGCAGAGATCAGGAGCACCTTCCACTTTGAATCCCGCGTCGTTTTTCGAGTTTTGTATTAAATAGTTGCTTGTTTTGTTTGAGGTTCACTTATGTTGTTTCTTGCAATCAAGTAGGTACTTGCTATTTTGCTTCAAATCATATCTACCATATTCAGTTTCAGGAAAAGCATACGGAATTTTTCCGCCGGCTATCCTAAAGTCATGGCTCAATGCAGGGAAGGTAATTCTGGAAATTTCCGTTCAGTTTTGCAGCTTGTAGCATTTCAGCTGGTTAAGCAATTGAATTTTCCTGTTGTTCATGTAGAAACAAAGTCTTACACCCTCATCATTGCACCTCTTGATTCTTTGATGCATGACCTACAGCGACGTTTACACAAAATTGGTCTGAATTCATTTATGTACACCGCTTTGAACTACAGTCCGAATTGCTTCAAGCAGGTCAGATATGGTTGCACAACGTGTCAGCTAAGACCCTTCCACTAGCATTTGTGCAATGTATTACGTTGACTATGTTCCAGATTTGCTGAACTCTTCGGGACCAACTTGTTCCATATGCTCACCAGATGTATTCGGGAAGGGCCGATCAGCTGAACACTTCTTCAATTGCATCCCTGTGGACTTCATAATGATTGAAGAAGGTTATTATTTATTACGATATAGGCAGAGGACTAATTTAGGCTTGGTTCACAAAATTGGCCTCAAGCTACTAGAATTGTGATTACGCATATACATTCCAGTACCACATTATTGTAGGTCACTGTGTGAGCCAGTGGCGACTGGAAGGAAACCTGAAACCTGCTTTTCGAAGCCAGTACAAAGAGCTGCACATGCTGCAGACCCATACCGACGCTTACCGACGCTCCCATACCGACGCTCCCGTTGGTGTATTCACCGCCACGTTGACTCCAACTATGTTGAAGAATGTGTTGCAGTATACAGCGGTGATTCCGGAGAACATGGAGACCATTTATGAACCTTCTGATAGGTATTCGTTTATTTAGCGGTGACTTGCAGCTCTACCTGCTTCTAGTATATGTCTTTGAATGCAACCTGTTTGGTAGTACAAATTCAACATTTTCCTGAACTTTAAACCTGGGAATTTTTTTTGCAGAACTTGAATATCTTATTGATGAGGTCAAGGAAAAGGGACCTACAACCGAAAAACCATTATATTTGGAACAACTCCGCAGAATATTTGCAAGCTATATATCTCTTTCATGAAGCGTCCGGGTTCGAGCAGGAGCTTCAAAGCCAAAATGGAGAGGAGGTATTCGTCAACCTTTTCGCCGGTGCCACTAATCCAAATACGTAGAAGGAAATCCTAGAGCAATTTAGCAAGATAGAAGGAAGCTTGCGAATTCTCTTCACCACGTCAAGTTTCGGGTTAGGCGTAGACATTTCTAACATTTGGAAAGGTTTTGATTTGGGGTATGAGCTGTGACGCTGTCACTTTATTCCAACAAATTGAAAACGCTGGCCGCGATGGTGCACCTGCTGAAGCTGCGAGATATTCGTTTAAAACGCTATTCTACGTAATGAATAAGGGTGATTAAGTTCTATCGGACCAATCTTGCATCCGGTTACAAATCGTGAGACACTTTGTTCAGTGCGATATGCTACGTATTAAGCACATTCCATGCACCTGTCCACCTGCATGCGTCTGTTCCATGTGCTATTGCTGTAGCTTTTGTAAAATAAATTGTGGCTGTAACTTAGACAAACGATTTATCGTAGCACGAGCACTAAAGTTCTTCAAAGCTAGGAAAAGTAAGTAAGTTGGTCGGATATTGAGTACGTGGAAATTTAGTACATAGTGCATAAGATATTCATATCGCCATACTGCATCAGAGAAATATTTTGCGTAAATTTAAACTCGTGAATATCAACTTAAATTTAGCATAGGAATGCCAAAATACTCAATTTCCAAACTTCGTTTTTGAGCTGTATTTGCTTTAGGAAGCCACGATCAGATAGAATAACCAAGTTTACGTGTTATATTTTTATAAAAATTTGTCAGAATATACAAACCCTTTATTCAGGCTTCCACATAAGAACGGTAAGGACAGATGTGAACACTTTACAAGGTATAGATCTCGTTTAATTTTAAGCAATGCGGAATAGTTGATAAGATACATGCGGCGTTTCCGCGCTGAATAGCAACACTAATTAGCTGGACTAAATATGACTTAGCGCGTGGTTCCTTAGTGGCAACATATAGCCGTCTACCTAGGTCTTTCACAAATGACAAAGCTTCTTCACCAAATGGCCCAAGTGTCTCCGCACCGAAAGGAACAAACATATATAGGCGGGACAGAGCTGAGTACTTGCGGCGCTTGGAGAGCTCACGGGAGTTGGCCGCTGCACCGGCTGTAAGAAGTGGAATTGATGTATGACGAGGCCATGGTGTCGGCACAGGTGGCATCCCAGAGAAGGCACTTGCCTTTTGACCACGGGATCAGAGTCAGTCCATCCGGCTTCTTGCCGTCGTCACGGAAAATTCCTTCAGGCTCCAGAATGGCGGGGATGTTGGCTGAAGCACAGGCTCTTCTCAGGATGTCGTTTATCATCTGGTGGCGGGCGTTGCGCCCGACTGGGGCGGCCTGTGGGCAGCTGAGGCCGTGAAGACCGGATCCGTCCACAGGGTCCTTGCAACGGTCACAAATGTGAAGTTGGCAGATGGGCAGGCCCAGACGTAATTTAACTGCAATGGAAACTTGAAGGTCGTCGAGTAGCGTTCCGATGTTTGGACTGGGTAGTGCCTGCAGCCAGCCTCCGGATTCACTCCTGAAACTGGCAAGAATGCGAGCCTTGTCCTTGGGTGAACGGGCGTTGGCGAGGACGGAGGTAGTGAGCTGATCCAAGTTGGGTTGATCCCAATCTTGCTGGTGGCCGGTGGTAGGTTATATATATATATATATATATATAGGCCAGAATAATATGAATTTTTTGACGTTTTCTTAAAAAATACGTATCTCGCCTTGCGGTAGTATATGCACAACTGTAAAGCACGGTACACGTTTACTAAGCGATCCGTACCAAACTTTGTTGCTATCCGGATAGATCGCATATTAAATTCATTTCTTATTTTCTGGATTTTGTCTATTTTGATAATCTTGTTACCTAAACTAAGACCTATGAGAAAGAGACAAAGTAAAGAGCATATAAAATAAGGGTTGGTAAAAGTCATGACTTTTTCAAAATAAATACAAAAATAGATACAAAAATATTCTTGATATAAACTTTTAAAAAAATATACGATTTTTCATATTTTCTTGACCATTGTGATGAATTATCAATTTCCATATTGACTAACCTCTACTTTGCGTACGTTGGCGATGACACCGCTAAGGAAAATTGATTTGTACATTCATTTGCATTATAAAACACCAGCAACAGCCATTTCTGAATAATTGCACAGGTCTAAATTCTTGATAAAAGATATGCAGTATTCTATACTATTTGGCTACTTTAATTTTCATTAGTTCATCTTATTTCATAAATCACAATTCATTGATTCAACAACTATAGATGTTTGTGTATGTTAAGTAGAATTCGGTATCACAAGCATTCAGGACTTCTGGTTCCCAGTCTTCTTCGTCGGAATCAGAAATATTTCATTGTGGTCTTTCAATTTTTTTTCGCGAGCCCTTGCATCTCAGTTACACACTTTTTGCACTTGGCCCTGTATTACCTGCTTTTTTTACTCACTCGATATACATCCAAATTGGGTCATTTGCTCTTCTAGCCATTTTGATCTTTGGCTGCGTTTAGTTCCTGGTTATCATGAAGCGTACAAAAACGTAGAAAACATTGAACTCAGCTAAACAACTCAACTTAACTTAAGCGATTCCTTGAAACTGAAATCAGGAATCCGTAATTCATAATTCCATCACAGATTTACCTGGTACGATGATCTTTACCTAAAATTATAATGCTAGGCATGACACATGCGGAATGATATGAATAATTGTATAATTGAGTGTGTTAATGATAACGCGGCAATGCTACGTTTCTAAGTAGTACATAATCCCAAGCCGATGAATTTGTATTGCATTACAACAGATAACAGATGAAGTTTAATCACAAAGTGGATTATTAATATAAAAATTCTGAATTTGTTTTTAAAAAAAATGAATAAACAAATCATTGACTTCCTTTTTAAATCAACGATTTTTTATATTTTTTTTGATTTTTTCCCATAACTTCGTGAAAAATATTCTTAAGTACAAGAATCACCAAAAATTATAAAAAATATTTAAAATATCTTGATTTATTTCAAGAATTTTTTGTGCTAACTCTGTATAAACTGGCCTAAAAATTAAATTTTTATACTCACTTTTAACATTGACTCCTTTCTGGAGACTATTCAGGGCTTCAAAATTCAGCCTTGCTTAAGATATTGAGTAACTAAATTTTAGAAGCTCATATCTACCAAATGCATGTAATAAATAAAACCTTATATCTATCTACCTGAAAATTCTAGAAAAAAAACTTGATTGATTGAGAAATTGTGGTGCAGCACATAGCACTAGAATTACGCAATTAAATATGCTAAAACGTGAGCGATGTAATCCAGTAAGACTTGTAGTAAGTACTAGTAGTAAGACTAGTACCAGTAAGACTAGTAGCCGATGCAATCAAAACTTAAGTTTTGAGTTGGTAGCAAAAACGGCTTACAAAGGCGATACTCAATGTTAGCATTAGACTTTAAGTGCTCTTTTTCAGGGCACGTGGGCTGTTTGGTTTGTTTCCTCCGCGCTTTACAGGGTGGGTCAACTAGCCGATTTTATCATTACGGAGATGGAACCGTCGTATGGGACTGGTTTTCACGAATGCCATAGCAACCTTAGCAAATGCATTTTTCATGCATACTGTAAGTACAAGGACAGCGAGCGCCAGCATATGGTACACATATGCACGAAGGAAGATCAACGACCCCAATTCCGTTGAGCACGCACTTCATGTAGAAGAAAGAGAAGTTTACTATTCTTCAGAAAGGGGAACAAGAACATTTCATGAACTAGAAGAAACGCCAAAGAAGAAAGAAGTTTTTGATGAATTCAAAATTGGGTTCAAATTCGAAGAAGCAAATCTTTTTAAATAGCTAATATCAAGTATAACTAAATTCGAGTTCAAGTTCAAAATTCTAAAACAGCCATTTCCATCACATCTAAAATTAAAAGTTGCGTGAATTAACTAAAATATTCAATTTCTACTGTGCACTGACAACGTCATCTATATGATATTATATTCACCTTTTAGCGTTGCTATTAGATACCAGAACACCAGTCCCATAGGACGGTTCCAATAAAAAAGGCTAGTGGACCCACCCTGTAAAGCGCGGAGGAACAAACCAAAAAGTCCACATGCTCTGCTCTTTTTGGATTTTATTAGGTCCAGATTCTAGATATCACCCCTAAACTCTGGGTTTACTTTTGCAGTTGCAAATGCAACAAAATAACTATCATTATCACAATTATATAATTGAAGCTTATACTGTATTGGTATGTTTACTGGTGTGAATTATTTTAGTATGCGTGGAGGTTAAGCAGGTATGTTACTATGGCAACGGATCGCCGCCTTGCCTCTAACATATAAATCGGACAACAAACAATTTCCAATCGAGGACAGAGAAATATACACAAAATTTTAGTCATGCTACGTCGTTAATTAAGGAGATTCCAGGAATTAAAGGCGTCATTTTATTAGCTGGCTAAAATTGATTTGCATTTTCCTCCACCCTTTGATGAAATTAAGATTAGACATGCGATCCGGCTGGATCGTATAGTATAGGTGTCCCTAAAGCATTTCATATCCATTGTAAACCTAATGTAACCTAAAATAAGCTAATAAAGGATCAAAAAGTATACGCGGCACCAGGTACCGAACTTGGTACTACACCCACCAAAAATGAGTTCTGAACCTTAATTAAGACTACTTTGCTATTTGTGGGAAAATTTGGTTCGGAAACCATTCATTCCCCATTCTCTGATGTGTCCTATTACCCTTGAGCGTGCAATGTAGGACGTGCAGTAGGAAGGACTCAATGAGCAGGCACATAAAGAGTTGGATCGGAGAACACGAAAGGCATGGCCCTATCTCTCCCAGCGCCTTCACTGAGGAGGCGCCTAGGGGCTTTCCGTAATGCTCCTGTTTGTAAAAGGAAGGCTGCGTGTAGTTTGAGAGGGCTTCCCATAGCTCAGTCTCCCGTCTACGTGTAGCCAGGATATACTGAGCTATGATTCATATCTAGATGAATCCGGTTTTAGTCGATGTGGTTCTGATATCAAACCCTTCCAACCAACAACATTCAGATACAGTAAAGCAACACCTGATCGAAAAATCACTGCTCATCAGCATCTACTGCAGCAGCTCCTCACTCCAAAGCGATATCGTACCGCCTACCTTAAATTGAATAGCATAGATGAATTTGAGAAGGAGATGCTTTGTAAAATAGTCATGGATTTCTACCGACTATTTCTCCATTTTTAAAAGATATTTATCTCTCATTCGTCACAAGGGTCCGAGAAAATCAATGAATGCCACGTGCAACAACTACAAAACTTCTTGAGACCCCGTTGTTTAACCTGAACGCCTCAAGTACAGATTCCCAAATTACAAGTCCAGGGATGAATACAACTGGAACAAGTACAACACATGGCTTCTCCCCCTTCCCTTTGGAGCAGTGGAAAAGACTTATACCAAACGGATCCCATTCCAACAGCTTCAAGACACCGGTTACCACAAATGCATCAGCTCAGCTTGCAGCAGGCTCTACATCCAATGCGCAAGTTTCTACACATTTCGATCCTCCAGGGCTGTTGAATATAGCTCCCAGCACTTTTCGAAAGCTGCCACACAACATGGCATAAAGTGAATGTCAATCAACATTGGCATAAAGTGTATGTCAATCACAGCCCGTGTTCATTACGTTAACCGGATCAATTAAACATTCAAAGAAGACGGGTGGACTTGGAGTGGATTTCATCCCAATGAAGTACTTCAAATCATGTTCAGAAAAAATCTCCCGTCCATTGGCACTCACCCGATATTCACCCCTATTTGCCTCCTTTGTCACGTTCCGCAGTGCTTCAAGGTACTTGCGGTTACTCCGCTGTACAAAGGTTAGGGCTTACTGTTGGAACCGAAAAATTACCGGCCAATATCAATTCTACCGCCCATTGTGAAAATATTTGAACGCATACTATTCCTCAAACTCTTTCCCATCGTTGAACCCAAATTCATTGACCAGCAGCATGGATACCGTAAGTCCAGGTCCTGTCAGTCTGCCATGACAAATTTTTCGCTGCACATATTTGATTTAATCGATGACAGAAATTACCGTGCGGGTGCCGTGTTCAGTGACTAACGCAAGGCTTTTAATTCTGTTGATCATGACTTACTTTTGAAGAAGATAATAATGGACTCATCTCTCTGCTCACTTCATTCGGCTCATGAGGAGCTACCTGTTTGATCGAATGTTTCGCGTAAACCTCGACGGCTGCTTCTCCACTTACTTTCCAAACAATTGCGGTATTCCTCACGGTTCACCACTCGGAATTCTCCTATTTACAATATTTGTAAATGACATTACAACAGTGCTTGATC
>JAQFXZ010001906.1:0-10733 GCA_034694025.1 Ceratophysella scotica | reverse complement strand
GGGGCTCAAACGTTAGGGGGCTCAAATGTCAAAGGCTCAAGCGTTAGGGGCTCAAGCATCAAGGGGGCTCAAATGTTAGGGAGCTCATATGTCAGGGGGCTCAACCGTCAGTGGGCTCAAACGTCAGGGGGCTTAAATGTTAGGGGGCTCGAATGTCAGGAGCTCAAACGTCAAGGGGGCTCAAATTTCCGGGGACTCAAACGTGTGAGGGCTGTTGAATAAGTTGAATAAGTTTGAGCTGAATAAGTTTGAGTTGAATAAGTTTGAGCTCCCTTGACGTTTGCGTCAAGGGTACTCAAATATTAGGTTAGGTTAGGGAGCTCAATGGGAGCTCAAGGGAGCTCAATGTATTTGCACGGGCGCGGGGCTCAAGCAGCAGGGCGCTCAATGTATTTGAATGAGTGGGGGCTCAAGCATAAAGGGCTCAATGAATTTGCATTGCAACAAATTCAATACAGTGGCAAAATGATGTCCCAATGCAACAAGCCTGGATCCGCGTTAGTTATTCGATACTAACTGCATTGAGTGAAAACATTCCCATTAGTCCCATTGCAAGATTATGCAATCAAAATTTGAGGCATTTGGATTTTTTTGAAAAGAAAATTGGGCTTTTCATTTTTTGTTTTCAAAATACCATTTGAAAATATCTGAGCCCTCCATAATTCAAATGCATTGAGCCAAACTTATTCAAATGCGTTAAGCGCCTGCATGTTCAAAAATGTTTAGCACCCAGAAGTTTAAGCCCCCACTCATTCAAATGCATTAAGCCCCCTGGTTCTTGAGCCCGCATTCATTGTAATACACTAAGCCCCCACCCATACAAATACATCGAGGCCCCACTCATACAAATACATTGGACCCCCACTCATTCAAAAGGCATTGAGCCGCCTGAGGTTTGTGCCCCCACTGACTCAAATACTGTGCCCTCTGAGGATCGAGCCCCCAAAAATGCAAATACATTAAACCCCTTAATGCTTGAGCCCCACCAGATTCAGATCCATGGAGCCCCCTGAACCTTGAACCCCCACTGATTCAAATTTATTGAGCCCGCTGATCTTGAGCGCCCACCAATTCAAACGCATTGACCCCCACTCACTCAAATTCATTGAGCACCCTAATCTTGAGTCCCCACCAACTGAAATGTATTGAGGCCCCCATAGCTTGAGCCTCACCAACTCAAATGCACTGAGCCCCCAGAAGCTTGAGCCCCCACCAATTCAAATGCATTGAGCACCCTCATGCTTGAGCCCCTACCAGCCTAAATGCATTGGAGCTTCCTGATGCTTGAGCCCCCACCAACTCAAATGCATTGAGCCCCCTCATGCTTGAACATCCACCACCTCAAATGCATTGAGCCCCCTCGTGCTTGAGCACCCACCGACTCAAATGCATTAAGCCCCCACCAACTCAAATGCATTGAGCCTGTTGATGCTTAAGCCCCCATTCATTCAAATACATTGAGCCCCGTGCTGCTTGAGCCCCACACCAGTGCAAATACATTGAGCCCCTGAACCTTGAGCCCCCCAACGCAAATACATTCACCCCCCATCCTTGAGCCCCCAACGCAAATACATAACCCCCCCCCATCCTTGAGCCCCCTTGACGTTTGAGCCCTCTCACGTTTGAGTCCCCTGACATTTGAGCTCCCTAACATTTGTGCCCCCTGACGTTTAAGCCCCCACCTATTTGAGCCCCCACACTATTTGAACCCCCAACCTACTTAAGGCTCCTAACATTTGAGCCCCCACACTATTTGAGCCCCCAACCTACTTAAGGCTCCTAACATTTGAGCCCCCTAACATTTGAGCCCCCAAACTATTTGAGTCCCCAAATATTTGAGCCCCCCTGACGTTTGAGCCCCCTAACGTTTGAACACCTAAAATTCGAGCCCCCTTGACGTTTGAGCCCCCAACTATTTGAGCCCTAACTCATTTCAATGCATTGAGCCACAAACTATTTGAGCCCTAACTCATTTAAATGCATTGAGCCCCCAACTATTTTAGCCCCCAACTGTTTGAGCCCCCTGACGTTTGAACCCCCAACTATTTGAGCCCCCAACTATTTGAGCCCCCAACTATTTGAGCCCCCAACTCCTCTATAGGAACTTGACCCCCACATTCAAAAACATTGAGCCCCCTTCAACGCAAACTGCATTGGATAGATTTGGCAACACTGATGGGGGCTCAGAGGGAGCTCAGGTGGCTCAAATTACAAATATCCGAATTTAGCTTTGTGGGGGTCAAAAATAGATGTTGCAGGTTTGAGATTTCATGACGCGGTTTCAAAGAATGAACTTCGGACATACGTGCAAGTAGGCCCAGCAAGTCACAATATATAAGTAAAGCACTATGTTTTTTTTTCAAGTAAGGCAAAACACGTTAGGCAATATGTTCATTTTGTCACGTAAATCTCAAATAAATTAAGGCGCTTTATTATTAACCCATTGACTTTAACTTCAACTTATGGCAATTTAGATCTTGTGTCTTGTGATTTTAATAGAGGCGAGGACAAAATGTTGAGGTGGTGGGAGAGAATGTGGACTTTGAAGACGCCTTCCCGTTTCCGGTTCATCTTTTCGCAGTTTTCGAAAAGAAACAGGACCTAAGTCTGCCGCCAGACTCTTTTGAGCTTCCGCCAACAACTGGAATTTTTGAACAGACGAAATGGGTCGTAAGTATTTTGAAATATCTTGCACTAAGTATTTTACGATTTAGTTTAATTTAACGTTGATTACCTGACTCTATTATAGCTACCTTTTCATTTCACTTGTTTTAGATTGATGAAATGATGACCTTGAAATCGGAGTTGAATACTACAAAGAGTTTACTGGATCACTTAGAGCTTAACACCTGGCACAGGCACACCAACGAAATGTATCCTGCTGGAATGATATCTTCCAGAGTGAAGCACAAGTACAACCCGGAATATTGTTCCCAGGTTAGTTCAGTACTACATTCATTAGTTTATGTGTAACATGCCAATTTCAAGTAGGATATGTTCCTGTGCTTTTAGGCGTGGTGCAAACTAACCGAATGCCTCTTCTCGTATGACGTCCTTCCAGCATTTATGAAAAATGCGCACAAAGGTCACCTATTGCTCATAGATTCACTTCATCTTTGTGAAGCACCAGGTGCCTTTGTATCCGCTACGAATCATTATTTACGGACAAAATTCTCAAATGTTGAAGTAAGTTCCGCAAATATTGGATTTTGCTCTCCGATTGGCGAGAGCCTGCTATTGCGTGCGAACACCCTGATAGCAGCTTCTTTAGTGCATGCAGAGTCTCTCGTGTATTTTCTTTGCATTTTTAGTAACTAAATAACTTCTTTAAAATAAATGTACTTTCACGAAACAGATGGATTGGATGCTACGACAAACAAGCCATTGGCATTACACGGACGTAGCTGGTTTTGAAATTTAGTTGTCTTTAGTATTAGGAAATGTTTCCATACTATGATTACCTGGGCTCTTGCCCTAGCCACGAATAGTAATATTGCTTATTTTTAGATTAGAAATGCTCATCTTATTCTTTGCCTTTCCTCGTCCTCCGAAGCATATTTCTAGGTTTAAAATGTCACATGAATGTGGGCACGTATTAAAGATTTTCATTCATCCATCGCACACGAGACTCACTGTAAGCACCACAGAAGTTGCTATCGCATGCGAGCACAGCGTGTTCGCAAACAATAGCAGGCTCTTTGTGTTCACACGCTATATCAGTCCCTCTAAGTCTATGTTTATTTGATTTAAGTGGCGATGGCTTGGTGTTTCACTCAATCCGCATCACGAAGGAAACAGTGTTTCACAAATGATTAATGAGGACAAGCTCATTCTGCACAGTTTGAAGAATTGGGACTTTCTCAAAGACAACACCGGAAATCTAATTTCTCAGTCAAACATCTCAGATTTCTTGACACGTCACCAAGAGACGAACTTTAGGTTTCATATCGTGACAGCGGATGGAAGTATTGACTGTCAGAATAATCCTGGAGAACAGGAAGCTGCAGTCATGAAGCTACAGTTTACAGAAATTGTGACTGCACTTCTAAGTTTGATCAAAGGTTAATAAACAAATCACAAGCTGTTTATTTCTTGTGAGGAGCTAACTCTGTATATTTCCATGTTAAAGGTGGTTCCTTCGTCCTCAAAATATTCACTTTTCTGGAGTGCCGGACCATTTGTCACCTCTACCTGCTCTCTTGCACATTCAAGTCTGTAGGTACTTTGTGTTATGTCTGAATTAAGAACCAGCTTGACGTTTGGGCTGGCTATGCGAATCAAGTCATGGGAGTTCGATTCCCTCACTCAATCACAGCTCTTTTGGGCGAGATAATGGGGCAACTTCCCACAATCACTTTATATAATAACTGTTGCTGTGTGTCTGTGGGTCTATGTATCTGTCACACAACAACTTTGGACAGTTGGGCGTGACATGAAGGGAATGAACATATTTTTGAAAAATTCAATTCAATACACGGATCTGGATCAGTGCTAAGCACTGATTAGGCTTAGCACTGATCAGCTAGTGGGCAGCTAGTCATGAAATAATCACTGATTGGGAAAATTGAATCTCCTCCTAGAATAGTGAGCGGAGTAGGGTCTCAGGGGTTTTTGCAACCGACTGAGAAAGAACCAATTTACAACTGTGCATCAGTTTTTTGATTTTTGGTCACTGACATAACTTATTTGGGTCTAAAGTTGTGCCTGAATTCAGTCAAATTTGAACGCTAATAACTTTATTCAGTGATCACTCATCAAAAAACTTTTGCACATAGTTGTTGACTGGTTCTTCCTCAGTTCGTAGTAAAAACATCCGAGACTCAGACTCATCCTAGGCTCAGTATTCTAGGAGGAGATTCAACTCAATTACTTATGGAGATTTTTATTAGCTCAATTAATCCTAACTGTTTAGTTCGTCCATAATAAGAATAAGGAAAAGTTTCGTGCAGAAACATTTCTTCGGGAGGTCGCTCCATATTTTTGAAGTTAAGATCTCCAGGATTCACATCAAATTGGCTCCAATAATATTAATAGGACATATTTTTGAATACTTTAAGTTTTTACTGCATGTTTTTATATTTCGATATTTTTTTCTTTATTTTGGATCATAGTTTTGCTTTATTTACAGGACTGGGCAAAATCATTTGATTTTGAAAATCAATGAATATATAATCAGGATTTTGGACATCTAAAAGATTTTCGGATTTTAATTTTAAAATAGGACCTGATTTTGTGTATTGATTTTTTGAATATGTGATTTTGACCTGAGAAATCACGACTTTCAGCTAAAAAAAACGATTGTAATTCACGATTTTTTTTCAAAATCACGATTTCAAATCAAAAGCATCGTTGATTTTGATTTGATAATTTGATTTGAAGGCTAAAAGTGAGGTGATCTTGATTTTTGGATTTTGAAGGCTATTGTGTGATTTTGACTAAAAAATTTTGCCAATGAAAATCATTTTCTAATGATTTCGACTTCTCTTGATATTTTTATGCATATTTTGACACTTTTTGAGGGTATTTTTTCTAATTTGTGTGTTTAATATTTTTTATCTTGTGCATATTTTTAGTTCTTCGCATTATTTTGTTTTGAAATTTCAAAAATTCGCGTGGCTTGTTTCTAAGTCATTAGACAATAATAATATTCACTGGCTTCTCTTCAGGTCCATTTATTCAAGCCTGCAACCAGCAAAGAAGGCAACTCTGAAGTCTACGTCGTATGTACTGATTTCCTTGGCATTTCGCTTATCGAAACACACCTCCTCCGCCTCTTGAATTATGTTGGTATGTTTGAAGAGTAGCAACCAATCAATTGTATGTTGTCAACGTCTGTTTTTTGTGTCTAATTCGCTGCGTAATTCAATTTTTAGGGGTTAACAACGAGGAAAAAGCACTCTATCCTCTGGAATCCATTGATCCCCTCTTTATGTCCAGAATAAAACAAGCTGCCAAGTTTTTCACTGGGTTACAGGTACGATTGCTCTTGCGAATCTCAGCTGACGCTAAATTAATGTACCCTGATGTCTGTCATGTGTTTGTCATTCATTAGAAAGACGTCATACAAAAGAACCTTCGGACGTTCCCAGCCTATCCTGGACTGTACCCTGCAATCCGGGCCTTCAAGCAGGATGTAGTGGTTGAATTTGAAGACCGATATCCTATTGAGCATCTCCCGCTTCCATTATCCTTATTTAGTGCTTCTGGGCGATCTCGGTCGCTCACTGTACGTGATTTACAAAATTAATTTTAATCAGCTGGATTTTGAATACATTATTTTAATATTTCTTGTATATTTCTAACAGGCATCAATCCACACAGATACAAGAAGTGAACAGGGCAGTTTTTATGACAAGTGCAACAGAGCTGTTTTGAGTTTTCCTCGCCTCTTGAGTTGTATAGAAGCACAGGCGAATGACTTCATGACACAGCATGTCACTATTTATACGCTCAACGTTTCTATTAAGGTATGATATGCTCTATATTTACTAGGGATGCACCAGCAATCCGGCTGAAACCCATCAGGTTCCGTTTCCGGTTTTTGCAGAATACCCGGCCGGATTTTTCTGAAAAACAAAAAAACAAACAATGAATATAATTACAAAACATAATTGTGCAAATCTTGTTGGAGACTTGTCAATGAAGCGATAAATCCAGCCGGATTCAAAAGTTGGGTCAATAATGCGGTCATTAATTCGTCCAAATTAAAAAATCCAACCATAAATTCAAACGTAATAAAAACGATCCGACCACATAGCCGTCCGAACTTAAAAATTTGGCCATAAATCTAACTGGAACTAAAGATCCGTCGAAAAACCCGTATTTAATTGTAAATTCGGCTATAAATGAGCCCGAAATAAAGAATTCAGCCATAAATTCGTCCGAAAAAAAATCCCGCCATAAATCTAACTGGAACTGAAAATCCGGCCATGTATCCGTCCGAAATTTTAAAATCCAGCCTTGAATTCGACCGGAATTTAATATCCGGTCATAAATCCGGTAGAAATTAAAGCCATAAATCTAACAGGAACTAAAAATCCGGGCACAAATCCTGGCACAAATCCGATCATAGATGCGTCAGAAATAAAAATGCGGCTATTAATCTTTCCCTAATTCAAACTCCAGCCATAAAACTGACAGGAATTTAAAATCCAGTCAAAAATCCATCCAAAATTAAAAATACAGGCATAGTTCCATCCGAAATTAAAAATACAGGCATAGTTCCATCCGAAATTAAAAATCCAGCCATAATTCCAACCGTAATTTTAAATCTGGCCAAAAATCCAGTCATAAATCCGTCTGAAATTAATTACGCAAATCTGACCCTAAATTCGGCCAGATGCCGGATTTTGTGATCCCATTCCGGCCGGATGCAAAAAAGTGGATGCGGTGCATCGCTAATAAAGAGAAGGTTGCATCAAAATATCATTTTGTTCCAATCACAGGGAAGTTTTCGTTTCGAGAATCCGATATCGGGCATGCCATACGTGAATGTTCTCAACTCGAGATTCTGTTATGGTAGCCTACTAACGCTTCGTCAAGAACTTAGGAATGAGCTGATGGCTCATTACTCAAGCAACCCGATGCCACGCCCCGAAGACCACTACTGCGCGGGGATGAGTCTCCTAGGACCACTGATCGCCTTGGCCACTGGGGTTGATTTTGATGCAAGTATTCTTCAGCATTTGCGATAACATAAACTAAGCTCTAATTTCTAAACCGTTCACAATTTCATACATTAGAACCGTCGTAATGGCCTGGTGGTAGTTTGCTTCCGGGAAACGACGCCTATTTTTGTAGGACAGAAAGATATTGAAGTGACGCGGAAACGACTTCGACAGTTCATTGAGAAGCTGCTAGTTCTCAAGCCAGGTCAATCCATGTTCCTGTGCGATTACCCGCTTCTCACTCGTCTTCACGTTGGGCTTATTCATTTTATCAAGTGCAGGTTCCATCGTGTAAGTTTTAAAGACTATTAAATTATGGTGTCAATTGATTTTGAATTTGGATTGTGGTTTGACTACGAAGTTAGTTCCATTAAATTTCGTAATTCTTTGAAAAGTTGTAAAAGAGACAAAAATGAATGAATTGGGCTGAAACTTTCACTACAAAAGAAATAATGCCTAATTCACGTTGAAGTGAGAAATTGTCCAAAAATATCTATATGTACAGTTTTTATTGCAATTTGAGTCTAAACTAGTGTGTTTTTCATAAAAGAATTCCAGAAAAGTTTGCCTTTGTATGATTTACATGAATTTTTCCAAACTTGAGCAGTCACGAGCTAATATTTACCTGGTTCCATTTTGAAGAGATTTTACCAATCTAGCAGATAAAATATTCAATTTAGTAGCCAAAATCGATGTTTGGCTGTTTTTTTTAATCTGTAAAACAGGAATTCTTAGACTTCAACTCATGAAAAACTGATATTCTAAGAATTGTATCGTCTTGACAGGAGTTCAGCAATGGGACTATAACGCGAATGAAAAATGAGAAAAGTAAAAAAAAAATAGCATTGGAAAATTGGCCTTCAAAATATTAAAAAGAAAATTCGAAAAAAATTGCAAGAAAATCTGTTCATTATTACTACCAAGCTTCTGTAGGATTATATCATGTTTTTGGTAAAATTTTAGGCATAATCTTAGGTTGTTTTGTATTGACTGGAGCCAACCACCAACGATTACTATAGTGCCAAAGGAAAATCAGTCACAAAAAGTATAAAAATTGTCTGAAAAGATGATCGACAAAAACTGCAATAAAAACTGTACATATCAAAATTTCTATCAAATTCTAAGCTGCAACGTAAATTACTTTAAATATGGTGAAAGTTTCAGCCCAATTCATTCAATTTTTGTCTGTTTTACAGTTTTCGCAAAATTACCAGAACTAATGAATCTGCTCTCATATTCCATTCTATTCAATATGTAATTTAATATTTCTTCATTATTTTTATAATAAAGCTTCTTCTAAAAACCTTAGGTTGACGTTACATACTTGTCTGGACGGCGTTTGTTGGGCGTTCTGCTTCATGGGTTCAAAGGTTTGGGTCGACGAGACGACACAATTCAAGCTCAGCTCCTTGACCTCAAGACCAGTTTGGAGGCGGATGACCCATATAGCATGATTCTGGAGCTTTTCCCAATGAAGCGTGTATATACGCATTCGTCCACCAAACAATTCATAATGTACAACACTATTAACATATCTCAAGCTATGAGCCAGTGTGTGACTGATGCGAAAAATTCGCTTCATGTTCAGTCAGACTGAATTCCTCAGCTCTCAGCCCTCTGACAGATTCAAAAGTTTTGGTTTGAAAGGTTTTGCCTGGAATACACACGCATCCGAAGGATGAGCTTATTTACTAATAAAAACTTCAAAATGGATTCCGCTTTCACTTCACCTGGATCATATACCTCGGGTGTAACCTTGACGGCGCCTGACATATATAATTACGCCACCTCCCGCAACAGTCAACACAACTGCCTTGTTTTGAACAGCACGGACCGCAATGCCATTGTACGATAGAATGCTCAAATTAATGTCGCAGTTTCTCATGCATCATTCGCTTTCAAAGCTTCTGTTGCAGATAATGATTCATCATAAATAAAGTAATTCTAGTCTATATGGAATCGTAAAAACTAATTTAGTCATCAAGTGTGGTAGCGAGTTTGGCAATGCTATTGGAGATTTTTCTCAACTATCTCGTAACTACTTTGGGGAAAATGCGGCATAAGAAATAGTATCTCCAGTCAGTACAATATGTGTAATTCTTAGCTCGGTAATGGACAGCCTAATAATACTGCTTAAGTTGTTCCAAAAGTTGATTACTGAAATGATTTGATTATTAAATATTATCAGGTAGTTAATTTATTTCATATTTTGTAATATACAAGGGCTGTCCCATTGAAAGTGAGAGTTTTTATTTTGCTCATAACTTCTATGAAATCCGTATTACAAACCTGTATTTTTCTACGTATCTACCCTTAACATCGACAAGCTTTCCCACCCAAGCATAGGTTTGGATACCGCTTTTGCGTTGAAAGAACCGGGTTTGCTTCTTAACCCGCGTGAGGTCACTTTTTCAACCTTTTCATTCGAAGAATATGATTATTTTCTCATGTCCTACTTGATATTAGGGATCAAGTTACAGTCATTTGTGACCAAGGTAGGAACGAAAGGAAGATGGGCGAATTTGTTGAATTCAAAGTTACTTGTCACAGAGTCACAAAAATTAAAGTGTGAGGTGACACGGGGCCGAACGCGCCGTAATGCATTTCCCAAGCTAATTCTTGGAATATGAATTCAGACCAGCCGAAGTTACAAGCAACACTATAGACAGCCTTTGTGTTTCACGTTCACGTTAGTCTAATTGAGCATCATAATTGCCACAAAGTGGAATTCTAAAAAATCAGGGTTCAAGCCATGCAGGTAAAGCTTCTGCTTGGTAGTCAAAATGGTCTATCCTCACGAGTGCAAATGGCATGAGTGCGAAAGACAAAAATATCCCCATATCCATGAGTGCGAAAGGAGTAACGCAGTGTTGCTGGACGGCAGTAAAGCTAAACCTGATATGAACGCAAATTCCTATGAGTGCAAAGACGAGAGCGCACTGTTGCCAGACGTAATTATTCATATTTAGGCAACGGTTTAATGAAACTATTTTATACACACACATTCTAAATGCCTAATGAATGAATGATAAAAGTCTTACAAAGTACACAAAATTACAATCATTA
>JAQFXZ010001905.1:0-10734 GCA_034694025.1 Ceratophysella scotica | reverse complement strand
GTAGGACCTTGCCAGTAGGCTCGTTGGATTCCCCGTGCGATTTGGGTCAAACTTTTCAGTTTTCCAGACATGTGCATTAATATAAAGGGCTCCGTAGAGAGCAATTTATGTTGAAAAACGGCAAAAAAATCACGTTTTTGGGGCTTTTAGCACTGAAATAGTAGAAATTTTTCAGTCTGCCGGTTTCCCTCATAATCAGCAACTTATTTATCGACATTTTTGTTTCGGTCATTTTTTTTGCTAAAGTTAATGGTTTGACCTGTGGCCTTGATTGAACATTTTGAGGGCTGGGTGAAGTGCATATACCTTTGGTAGAAGTACCCTTTTCCGTCATATGCCATATGCGGAAAACAGTGTTATCAAACAACATGTATGTTGCCTGTGGTAACGTACGGGTCGGTACTGTCCGCGAGGGTAAAAAAGAAACTAAAATCAGGTTATACGTATCACACCTCATTTAAAGAATTTGACGTCTCTCTTTCTGGTGTGCCGTGATTTTTGATGTCGCGCTTTTTGTCAGGAGTCGCTAAATTCAAGCTCGGCTAGATCACATTTAAATCACAAAAAGGCACATGAAAAAACACTCAAAAATACTTGGAATATTCCGTAATCCGTAATATTCGTAAAAGGAGAACTAAGTACCGCTTGTATTGATCCTGAAGAAGGTTCCAAATATTTCTTGGCACGAGTTTCTTCTTCTTTGAGTTTGGCGAATGCATATTTCATGTCGTTTCCCTGAAGATACTGCATGGCCTTCACACGGTAGAAGGATTCGGTTGCGTCAATGTAGGCCTTTTCAAAGTTCTCTCGGTAGATTTTGAGTCGGTCATCGGGATCAGAACTTAGGTTCACTGTATTTTCGAGAAAAACGACAACATGATATAAGACTTGTTAATATATTAAAGATAAAGTCGCTAAAGTTAGCGGTTTGGCCTGTATCCTTGGGTCCACATTTTGAGGGCTTGGTGAAATGCATATACCTTCGGTAGAAGTACCTTTTTCCGCTATATGCCATAATGCGGAAAACCGTGTTACCAAACAACATGTATGTTGCCTGTGGTAACGTACGGGTATATCAAGAAAAACCTTTGATATAGTATGCGATCGTGGCGATCGCATACTCTACCTACTATCCTTTATGTTAGGTTAGGTTAGGTTCTGCTTAAACGCCCGAGACAAAAAGTCGCAAAACAGGCGTAAAAAAACATAAAAACAAAAAAAAAATTTAAAAAAAAATGATTTTTTAAAAAAAGAGACTGAACAGTTTTAAAAAAAGAGACTGAACTGCAATTTAAATTTACTGCATTTCTAAGCGAGTTTGAATTTCTTTGAAAATTTATTCCATGCACATAATTTTTGGAAATATTAATTTTTGAATGCACTTGTTTCTCTACTTTTCATTGCACTCGGTCTCCTCAGGAACTTCGTGTCTTTTTAAGACACATTTTTTTTTAATTTCTTGATTTTTGGAAATGATTTATAATTAGAAAACTCGGGGTATTATTAGAAATCGGGGTCAGTTAATCGGCTACGTATCTACTATACGTAAGCATTGAACAATTGATCTGCTGAAGTAAATGTTAGTTTTACCACTTGGCTGAAACATACATACGAACCAAAGAACCGTTTAAGATATGTAAAACCAATATACCAATCGAATTGCTGAAGCAAATGTGGTCCTAACACTTCGCTGAAATATATCTACGAACAAAGAACAAACGAACCGTTTTGCATATGGCTATGTGTAAAATCAATATACCAACCGATAGACTGAAGAAAATGTCAGTTTACAAAATTGGCTGAAATAAACATAGGAACCGAAGAACCATTTCAAATAGGCCTGTATGAAAAACTAATATATCAATTGAACTCGTTGAACTAAATGTCAGTTTTAACACTTGGCTGAAATATACAAAATGAACCAACAAATTGTTTCAAATATGCCTGTATGTAAAACCAAAACCGGAACAATTATTTGTCTCCTCTCTTCGCGCGCTTCATCTGCTTGTGAAATCGATTCACATACGGAAGCTTGCTCCTATTGCAAAAAAATGTTACCGACGTACGGACGGACGGACAGAGTCCATCCCATAATACGTTTCTGGTGTAAAAGCTGACGGACAGGACAATTCCATAAGACCCTTTTGGTCGAAAATGCAAATAAATATATTTATGTTGCACATTTGTGATTCTTAAATTTTGTTTTGATCCAACATTTTCCGGGGAAATTTGATATGCCAATTAATTTCTCAAATTTTATAGCGTCTTGCTTGAGAACGGATATTGTACCCTGTTTCATAATTTCCAGATTTAGAATTTGAATTTATCGGTTTTTTCTGCATATTTTGATTCATACTTAGAATGTTTGTTGCATGCAACATTTTCTACTTGTTATTCAGCGTATACCACCCCAAACTTTGAGTAGTGATTCAAAAAAAATAACTTTCGTTATTTTTACGATTCCGAGTGGTCAAGCTACGCTCCGGCAAAATCTGAGTAGCTGGTAAATCTAAACAATGTAATAAAGCTGCCAGGCTGTCATGAATTCGTATGCTGCTAATCCTAGATTTGGTGCTAGAGGAACTCCTCTCTTGTAAAATCACGAGCTTAAGTGCTTTTTTATCTTAGGTTTGAAACTTCACCCACACTGGTCAAAACCAGCATACACATTTGTATACTTTGTCAGACAACTTCTTGTCACGTTAGCGTGTTGTATGACAATATACAAATGCGACCTTATTATATATAAATGGTAAACCAATAAATGTCATACTTAAATTCTACTCTTGTAATGATTGCTTGTCTTCACTTTTACAAATCTTTTTTTTGTAAAATATTATAGCTCAAATGCAGTTCATGTTTGGCGTCAGACACTCCTGTTGTCTGAAATTTATTAGCTCATTTAGGCTGTTATATTAGCTATAATATGCTTTACCTCCTTGACTATTTGGTACGATAGGCTGCCAGATTGCTTTTAAACCCATGCTGGATTGGCCAGTTTGTAAAGTTTATTAAATCTTTGAATGCAAGCAATCGGCCCAAAACCCGGCCGGGAACAGGTTGTTTAAGTGTAATATGCGTAGCTTCTCCATTGCAATTATTGTTCTTCAACTTGTTTTATTACATATCGGAATTCTGATTCTGAATTTGCGTTTCTTTTCCATCTACAAAAACAATTACAGTATCGGTGTAGATATGTACACTGTCGCAGAGACCTACTAACTGGTACAGTTGTGTTTCTTTCCCAGATTCTAACATATACATTCGCTTCAATGAAGCCAGGTTTTCCTTGTAGCGTGAAGTTATTTTCCAGGGACTGCAGCCTACCAATTTGCTATAATTATTCCAAACATTTCTATATCTGAGCTCTGTTTGGTTGAATTTAGCTTGCAATGGTTCGATAATATCTTTGTACGACACGTCCAGTTCAAGTTCCAGTTCATCGGCTTCGTTTCTTGATGCGAAGTTAATTCCAGTTGGTTTAAGATGAACTGTGTAATCTGTGTATCCGCTACTTTTAGTATTGTCCCGAATAAATTGTTTTGCTAGCATCAAAAGATACTCATTTGCCTTGCACAACAACGTTCCTGGTGTTGTGACTCGCTTGATGACGTTTGTGTGGACAACGAAGTTTAAGCCGTTGCACCTTCCGACAAGCTGATAGAATTTTATTGTGTACCCACGTTTTGGAATTATTGATTTTGTGGTTTCCCGCATTTCATTCCATGTGACAGAATCCACTAACGACCAATTTGCGTTTTTGCTAACTTTCAATTCTTCTGCTAAACTTTTTCGCAGGTTTTTGTAGAAATATGATGCATTTAATCCAAGTCCGTAAAGGAATGGTTTTGAGGGAATATCAACATCGATCCCAATGTTATATTTGATCAAACACCGCTTCGAAGACATCTGTCCGTTCCTGTTATCGCATTCCATATTTTCTAGATGGTTCCAAGCTTCCGAAGCGGTAGTACACAGCGGCTTTCCTAATTAAATAGTAAAATGATTTATTGTTACAAAAACACAATTATTTAGGCTGCAGCCAATATGTAAAATTAGCCAATTTGTAAATACGCTAACGTGCCTAGATAATTTGTAAAAAAAAACTAACGCTAACGTGCCTAACCAGTTTAGTATAATCTCAAGCTCGGCTAGCCATTTTAGTCAAGCCAGCGATTTTACAATCTGGCTAACAACATTACCCAATATGAATAATTATTTTAAGATTTCTAATTAAAATACGTTTCACATGTTAATGCTACTGGCATAGATTTAGACCTGACTTTATAAGAAATTGAGGCTCAAGTTATTCAGCGAATCTCAGACCCAACTTTCTAATTTTAAACTGTGTATATATGGGTTACCTTCATTCTGAAATTCTGGCCCGTACAGTAGTTCTGCTGAGAGTTTTAGGAATAGACCGAATTTTTGTTGCTTTTTGTGAAATTTCCACTGTGATGAGTCTTTCTGATCCATCTAGTCTCTTATCACCCTATCTTCGTTTTAGTATCTTCTAACTTGAAATTAAATTAGTCGTAGTACTGGCGCACTTTATCCATATAGAAAAGTTTAATTTATGGAAATGTCTTACAGGAAAACTATATTTAAATGAATTATTCTTAACCACGTCACCTGGAAGTGAATATCAATGGGTTTTGAGAAGCGAATTCTGTTCAGAATTCTAGGAAAGAAGACTTTGAAATCTGAGAAACTTGCGATATTTTTGCAACATTTGAATGACTATACTCAGACAACTAAAGCAGTCCATTAGCCGTAGTAGTTGCGCAGTTACACGATTTTAAGTCGCGACACTACCTATCGAACTAGCTTCATATCCTAAGACAGTTATGTATAATTATGTTAGCCAGTTTGTAAAGTCGCTGGCGTGACTAGCTAGTTTGTAAAATCTCTTGCTTGGATCGCCATTTTACAAACTGGCTAGGCAAGTTAGCGGTTGTATAAACTTGCTTTTTTACATATTGTCTGCAACATATATGCGGACAGACAGATAATTCTATATACAAGATAAACCCTTTCTTTCGTGGCGTGCTTCGAGTTGAATAGTCGAGGTCAATATATCATGCTTCCAAAGAGAAAGCGAGGATTCAAGCATGATCTGCGCAATGAAAGAAGTGACGTGTACAATTCCACATGTAACATTCAGTGAACAGTGCATATACACATAAATTTGCATATCAGCAGACTATAACGTTCCTAGGCGACTAACAAAACAAACGATTCAGTAGCTACAAATCAACCTCTGAATTCTCTGCGCTAATATGGAAGCAAGAAATATCCATCTACTATAAAGCCATTCTACATATACAACTCTCTTTCCCATTTTTCTATAGTATTTATTTTTCTAAAGATTATTTTAAAATTGAGTCACCTGTTCATCCTTCCCTCGCGCTGCTGTTGCTAAATTAGCTAATGTTACTACGCCACATGGAAACAATTATTAATTCTTATCTTACAACCAACACTTAAACGTGGCGGTGTTGCATTGCGCAGACTTATCACACATCGCTACCTCCACAACCCGTAAAATATAAAGTTCTTTGACATTTTATATTAATAATGCTAAATAAAATACTACTGAAAATTGTGAACGTTAAATTCGCAATTCATCCTCAAACGAGAAGACAAAATATAAAAGCTTCTCAAATGAGTTACAATATATTTGTGAATGTGGAAAGTGCATCTACGATCGTAGCTGCAATAGTGCACTAGGCACAAACTAGCAGCACAACAACTTCATTCTAAACCTTATATATCGAAGTGAATAGTGATTATTAAATATTTGAACTAACTCCATCAGCAATCACGTAAACTGTTAAGCTTCTATTGAAAACAATAGTTGACGTCCAATAATGCTAAAGAGACAAAAAAGTTAAAGACAACCACACAAAAGCTTACAAACACTTATCCAAAAAATAGAATTTATCACACATCGAACCCACCACAATTCATAAAATATAAATTCATTTGACATTATATATTGAGTTTTTAATAAACGTCTCGTATCATCCTTTGACAAGCACGTCTGAATCTGCTTCTGAAACCCACAAAGCTTACATGATACACATCGTAAACGTGATTTTTCTTCAGTAAATTCACACGTTTCAACATAGTTACATTGAGCAAAACTGTAGTTGCTTTTATTAAAATTAAGAATTTCACTCGACTTTCACTGCAAACCCAAACTTATACAAAGAATTTCACAATGTTTCTGAATTACAACACACTAATATATTCCTAGGGAGTCTAGTGTCCGAGTCTCAATTTTGCAAGCTAGTTGTTTTGAGAAGATTACAGTGTATGCCTCCCGAATACAATAGTGTGTCCCAAGGTTGGCATAATTTTTCAAGTCAGAGAAGTGATGTGCAAGCAGCTTGCAGTTGGGACGGGTGCCGATAATTCTCTTATGAAGATTTGTGGCGAATACTGTATGGGTGTGGCGTTCTGCAGCGCAAAAAAACACGGGGGTTTAAGTTAACCCCTGTAATATTGCAGCCGTGACCTTCCAGAGGAGAAACCCTAAAATGAGAGGAGATCCGCAGGAGACTATTAAAACTGAAAGGAATGCGTGTAATAATTTGACTAGTAGCTAATATGCTAATGATTTCTTCTGGAGAAGTGATTCCTTTACAATTAACCTTCCTCTTCTGTGCAGTATTTAAGTAGTGCCTCCTCATTCCTGATATATGTAGGAGTTCTGGACAAAAAGCTGGCGAGGGTTGAGGTGAAGGGCTCTGACTCCTGTTGGCCTCTACTCTGGGAATTGACGATTAGAGTGTCGCAGATATTAATCCTTCCAGACCTTCCTCACACTGAACTCGAATGAGTTGCTGTTGTGGCCCAAATAGGCATGAAAGAAAGTATTCACGACTCTCAGTATGTAAACCCCTCTGGAGTAGTGTGCAATGGGAATAATGATGAACTTGGCAACGAATAAAACCATTCTCCTAGAACATACATACATTATATTCCTTCTGAACAAGTTTCAACAGGACTTGTTATATGCGTTTTTTTGTGTCCTTATATGCTTGTTTAACTGTTTGTCTTGTTTGTTGAGATTGGCTTTAACTTCTGTTGCTGTTTATGATTGTAGGACGCCAAATTGCGTTCTTATAAATCCGGTTTTTCTTCAAATGCTGTAGAATTTAAGTGATTGCATAGAGTTTGTTAGAATATTTATTTTCTAAAATCTGCTTTGTTTTGTAAAGTTTAGAATGAAAAGCGCTTTTGATTTGAAGTTGTTATGTCCCGTGCAGTTCGCCTATCTCGATAGGAACACAGGACGGCGTGTCCTCTAGCTTCCCGCTAGCCTCTACAGCAATTATGACCCAATGACCTCTGACAGACTGATGACCACCGACAGGATGATGTGCTGATGATGAAAGATGTAATGATGATGAATGAGGTGATGACGGTGACAGATTACCTCACTCGGTAGTTTAGTTAGGAATATACTTTATTAATATTAATCACAATAATATCCTAACAACTAACAAATACAATTACTGATGATTGTGACGGAGAGCGGAGCACTGGGGCAGGAGCCCAGGCGGAGGCTTCCGTCCCGGTTGCCGGTCCAGTCCTGTCTGACTTTGGCTTCCTCCTCGGATCCTGTTGTTGACTGGAGAGGAATAGTGAATGGGCTGTTGGTTGAGGGTTGGCGGCTGCCTGCTTCTCTGCTGTATGGTTCGGGGTTTGGGGGAATATGCTCTTCCTTTCAAAGTACATAATCCACTATTGCGTTCACGATTGTAAATATGCTTTTCGGATTCAAAAATATAGCGGAACCAATTTGGCTAAATTTGATGGTTCCTCATCCCGATTGAGGATGAATTGTCACTTAAGAATTTACAATATATCCAGCTGTACCTTCGTTCTTTTTCCTTTTGGTTTTTCTCGGGATAAATTTATATAGAATTTCAGCGAGCTTTATATTTAATGAGTGGTCGTGATAGCGATGTGTGATAGATCTACGCAATGCAACACCACCACACATACATGTGCGTCCTTGTGTGCATATGTGTGTATGTGTGGGAAGGTGTAATTCCGAGCGTGTGTTTGGCAACATGTTTAGCCAACAATGTGAATGCTTCCATTTGAATTTGTTCAAATGTTTACTTCATTAAATTCGTTTAGTGGTAAAGAATTCAGGTAATATTTATAGCAGTGAATTAATTATATTAAAATATGTACTTCGATACAGAATTAACTTCTTGGAGGAAACAGATTTCATCATTCACGTAGAAATGCAAGTGCTTGCTTTCCCAGAGGCTTCACATGATGTGTACCGCTTTCTTCGGAAAAAGAATGTTCCTAGTTATTCTCCGTGTTGTGTCCGCTAGAGCTAATTTCGTTGTCATGGTTCCAAATTTGAGTTGGAGTCGTATATTTTATCGCTTTCTTCCCTCTTCTTCGGAGGCATTACCGATAAAATCGGAAATCAAATCCCTTAGCATTGGTTTATCCAAGGTTTTGAATCCTTTCTCCGCTCGTGTAATGCAACGACGAATTGAAGTTATTTTAGCCTTTGAAAGTGGAAACTAATTTTTATCAGAAACTGAGCCATTCAAAGATTTGGAAATTATTGTCTTTTGAACCGCTTCTCTGTCGGCTCATCCATTGTCATATTCGTCTTCAGGTTCAATCGAAGACTCGGCGTGCTTCGTTTTGCCGTGCATGATATAGGTGTGATGACTTAAGTCTCCGCGATTCTTCAGAAGTATGCAACAAATTAAACATTGGTGAAGCGACTTTGATGCAATAGTAGTTATGTTTCCGAGTGTATCAACTTCCGGTTCGAACCCAGATGGCCCTAAAGGACCTAACGGTGCACCAATAGGGCGAAGCGGAGTATAATTTACTTGATACCTCGCCTCAGTCATCAACCTCATCCTATCTGGATTGGTACTCGATGAGGCTCGTCCTATTTTCTTTGGAGCCAACCTCATTGCTCTAAACAAGAAATGTGGTGGGATCCGTGCCATCGTCATTGCATGTCGCCGTATTGCCGCAAAGCTCGCTTGCGCTTCAGTCGTATACGCTCGTCGTCCCTACCTCCAGCCCCAACAAATTGAAGGGATATGGAACACCCGGCGTAGCAGAAGCTATCCGCAGAGCCACCCGCATCTTTTTGAAATCCTGTGCGTCAGGATTGCTTCTTAAGCCGGACTACGCGAAAGCGTTCAATACCGTATGCAGGAGCACGATTCTTGATTTAGCTCAGCACCATGTTGCGACCCTATTCGGAGTCTTAGTGATCCGCTCCGAGCTGGGTCTGCAACAAGGGAACCCACTTGCTCCGGAACTGTTCTGCCTAGCCATCCACCCGATGGTCTAAGCCCTTGACTCTATCCTCAATGCTTACTATTTGGATGACGTCACTTTATGCGACCAAGAAGAGGTGGTAGTTGCAAACCTGCAGAGGGTCATCGGGTTGTCCTCAGAGGTGGGTCTTGAGCTGAACCCACTGAAGTGTAAACTTTTTGTACTGGGTGAGCAGGATCACGCAGTCCATCTCCACCATGCTTCTTGGAGTCAGAATTCTTCATTCCAGTCATCTGTAGCTACTTGAGCGCTCCTCACGGACGACTCTCTCGCATTGCTCATGGAGAAGAAGGTTGCTAAGATCCGGCTTCTCGCTGACCACCTACCGTCAGTAGAGCCCCATGTAGCCCTATTCCTGCTGAAGAACTGTCTCTCTATCCCCAAAGTGGTCTAGCTCCTCCGTTGTGCTCCCTCCTGGAAGACGCCACAACTTCTCGCCGACTTTGACGGAGTCATGCGAGCGGCCCTCCTAGCCATCAAGACCGAATTCTGTAAAGAGTCAGGTGCCTGGATCCAAGCTTTGACCAGCCTTAAATTAGGTACCTTTATGGACCGTAAGACTGTCAGGATTGCAGTTGGCCTTCGTCTTGGTTCACAGCTTTGTCAACCTCACAATTGTTGCTACGAAGCTGATGTGGAACAGTGTTGGACGCAAGAGCTGGGCTGCCAAATGACTTTGGGTCAGTTCTTTCGCGACTCTGCCATTTTTGACATTATCAGAAGAGCCTGCGCCTCAGTGGGCGTTTCCTGCCACCCCAAAGCGCCCACCGGCATTTTTAGTCATGACTCCAAGCGCCCTGACGGACCCATCCTCATCCCTTGGTCCAAAGGCAAAAGTCTTCTTTGGGATGCAACATGCGTCGACACCATGGCCTACCTCCCGTCCACCAATAAGTCTGCAGGTTCCGCAGCCTCCGTGGATAAGGGGAAGAAGCTTAAGAAGTACCTCCCAGGGATCCCCTGTTTGTACCATTTTTGCCCATTCGCATTCGAGACTTTTAGCTCCAAGGCAGGCAGGCTTTTGGCAGTCAAGCTCTTGACCTAGTGAAAGATTCAGCGAGGAAATGCTGCTAGTGTTCTTTCGACAATCCCTCTATCCGCTCAATTTAACGAAATTATTAATTCATAAATCTACTAGTTATCTCGTTTTTATTTGTTTATTGTGTAAAAGCCTGAATAAAAAACTGTAAATACTAACGAAATCTTTCAAAAGTAAACAAAGCTGGGCTAAAGAATTACTTTAAATGATAACTTCCTAGCTCAAATATAAATTATATTTAAATGTAGGTTTAAGCAGACAAACCTGAAAGATGTAGCGTGAGCTAGTTGCCTAAATTGCGTATTATGCACAATAACAAGACTTCGTTGTTGTAGTTAGAATTTAGAATGTAA
>JAQFXZ010001904.1:0-10739 GCA_034694025.1 Ceratophysella scotica | reverse complement strand
CCTGAAGTCGGACCAATTGCTCGACTCAATTGGCGAAATCTACCCAACGCCCGCTTTTGGCGCTGAATCAGATCTGCAGCCTAGTTGACGAGTGCCGGTACGTGTTGTGAATTTCGAGCACATCCTGTACGATAACATTGTACAGAAGCGCCGAAATATCGCCCAGAATCCCAACAATGAGTGGAGAAAGTACTTTGTCACATCCTAAACATGTGCTGCTCGGAGTCATGGAGCTGTCTGCCGTTGAGGTTGCTGTAGGAGTCGTAAAAATTGAAGGCGTGGCGGGTTCGAGCATTTCGGTGTCAATCGTTGCCGCTGCCGCCTAGGCGTTCTTTTCCGCCAGCTTTTTCTCCTCTGCTGCCTTTTTTGTGTCTTGTTTCCTTACCAAATAAACACGATGTGAAGAAAAATTTATTAAAAGTTTACTAGATAATAATACAGTTACAGAGTCACGGAAGAAGCAGAATTTGAGTAAGAATGAAACAGAGTTTAAGTCGAAAACGGGGAAGGTGTTGTCACAGGTTGCAATGAAGAAGATTTAGAACATGTTACGGGCTAAGAAGCCGAAGTTAAGCGAAGGTCATGAACGGGTTTAGGTAGAAAAAGAGGATCATTTGTCGAAGTTGAAATTAAGAAAATGTTAAGTGGTCAAGCAACGGGTTTAAGAAACAAGAAGACGGAGAATATGCGAAGGGTTGGAAACGAAACAAGTAGGAAACTTCCCAGGTTGAGAAGCTAAAGGTCTGCAAAGGTCATGAAGCGGGTTTAATTTGGTTGAAAATATATTACTATCATTCGTCGCGGGTTGAAATTAGGTAAATATAAAGTGGTCATGGAACGGGTTTACGACGCAAACTAATGGAGAAAATGAGACAAGTTTGAAAAGAACCAAAGACAAATGAGTAGTACTCCATGGTTGAGAGTTGAGAAGCAAGGCAGGCTTGATCAAAGTGAATGGGAAGTTAAGTTGAAAAAACAGATAAAGGAAAAATAATGCGACGAGTGGCGAGTTGTGAGAGTTAAGAAATTTGAAAACATCACGGTTGAGAAACGGAAGTTGAGCAAATTTCATAACAACGGGTGTAAGTTGAAATAAGAAGGGAGAATGTGAGAGGTTAAAAAGAGATGCAAGAACGGGAATATCACGGGTTTAAATCTAAAAAATGTGATATATTTATTTTGGGTTGTAAACAGATTCAGAAAAATTTGGAAAACGAAATAGTAAATAGGAAAACTGCTGAGAAGCAGAAGTTGAAGGTTTAACGGGTTTTAAGTTGAAAGTTAGAGAGGAGAAAAGGTGACGGGTATATAGGAAATATTTTATATTATATATTTTTTGGATATTTTAAAGAAAATTGAAATATGTAGTAGATTAGGTTGGAGTTTGTCATCGGAAATAAGTTGTGGATTTACAGGAGGTCAATGTTAGAATTGAAAGAAACGACATACAATGAATATGTGCGGTTTTGTTCAATGGCATAAATCATAAATCCTCCGTCCGTAGGACGGGCTTCCGCTAGTATATATATATTAAATGAATGAAGTTTTTGTATTAAGGAGGGTGTTAGAATATTTGATATTCTATAGTGTAATACAAAAGACAGATCAGAGAGATTCAGCTGAACAGGCGAATTCTCTGATGGCATGGCATGCACTACGTGCATGATCGATTCCTTGACTTTAGGTTTTAAGTGCTGGGTTCCAGTTACGCCTAGTTTGTAGGAATTAGGCTGATGTAATTCATTGTATGACATAATGCACAGAACTGCAGTATGCAATACTCTTGTGTTAGTGTTTTAGTATAAATACGTTGATAAATTAAATAGAGATACCATTGCTAACGGAGCCACAGCAGTAGTAACTCCAGAAAAGTTATTTCTGCATTTTTAACACCCAGTAAGTACAGCAAGGAGAGATAGCAGAGTCAGTCAACTCTCGTCCTCCTCCTGCCTTATGCAAGCTAGTTTGTAGTAGCTGCTGCACGGAGGTGCATGTTGTGTTAGACTGAGGTGCGTGTCTGCCCGTCCCGTGAGAACGGGCAGTGCGTAGAGCTCCTCTTTTCTCGTATGTCCATTAGGCATAAAAGGGAAGGGGTCCATAAGGCAACATGCAGTCCGTGCGGGGCGTATATGTTAAGTTCGCCACAGAGCATTCACTGTTCTGTTCTCTTTCTACCTGAGCGTCACTCCGTCTCGGGACTCTTCTCCAGAACTCTCAACAAGCAACAACTAATAAGTCTGCTCTTCACATTCTGTATTCTATTAGGCTATTATTCGACCATTAAATATTACATTCCAAATTCTAACTACAACAACGAAGTCTTCTTATTGTGCATAATACGCAATTTAAACAGCAATTGGTCGGTTTTGGGCTCTTGTCATTAAGCCATATTTGAGAAATTATTTTATAATCACTTATGAATTAATCAATGATTAGCAGGTCTGATACAGTCAGCTAAAACAAACAATGAAAACAATTAAGATCTGATCTTGGGGTTGATCCTAAAGATCGCAATTCTACCTATGTATTCTACCAATTGCTAAAAAAGAGGTCATCCTAGATCATTGATCTGCCCAGATATATGCCATTTATGGCACGATATATTTGGGTTGAGGTAACCTTCAGTATATCTGCACTAAATATTTCTTTCAGTTCTTTGAATTTGAAGAACCTTAGTACTACTTTCTTTAACCATATTTACATTATATTATGTCGCGATGAAATATGTAACTATGAACTTTCGCTGCGATGAAATGTCTATGATCTATCGCCGCGATTAATCGTAGCTGCGATGATTCTTCGTTCTTCGCCGCGATGAAATGTGCGCGATGATTCTTCAAGGCTATGAATTGTGCGCGATGATTATTCGCAACTTCAAGAAATCTTGTTTCGTTACATCGTATTTATATGCTCCTGGATCGACACATGACCGCTGCGAGTAGCATTGCTCGAGATATATGACTTGCGCTACGTACAAATATAGCATAACCCACGAGATAGGATCATCCCTTAGGACCTTTCGTTTTCTGGTTAAAAGGCAAAGTGCTAATCGAAACAAAGTTGGCAAGGGGGAAAAGGTTAAAATCGCTTAGCACTATCATTCAACTTACATTTGTGAGTTTAAGTCTAAATCAGTAAAAAAAATTGATGACGACTGAATGCCATGTGAAAAAAAAACAGCAAACAGGTGAGGCATGATAAATTGATGGAAATGGAGGCATGGTTGTTTGCAGGAGGAACGAATATAGAGAGGAGAAGATAACAGAGGAACTCGTGTGCGCATAAGCCAAGAAAGCAGTGCAACTCCTGTACATTTTGTTTTCACCATAGATATAGAAATATAGGTACTAGATAGGAAATGAGGGGCTTAAGGTGAAATATTTCTTAGTTGTTATGAGTACCGGGTCTCTATAAACAAAACATATAAAACTGCATACCTATATAGTATATACCTACATTCCTATATGTAATATTTCCCCGCCAAAGTACCTCATCAACAGCAAAACCGTGCAATATTGAGAGCATTGGTATTCCCGATCTAATTAACTATATTCCTACATCTATGGTTTTCACACAGGATTCAGCCATCATCACATTTGTGCTTCGATGACTTAGAGTAAAACTCATACATAACTGTATAATAGCTTTTGAATTTCTTTTAAGGTTCAGTATCAAAATCACTCTACTCAACACTCACTGTCACTAAAACTCATTACGTATTTACTAAAACTTAAGAATAGTGAGATTTTGACACTATTCGTGTTCCTGAGTTCACACTCCATTTATGCTGATTACTGTTTTAGATTGAGCAATATGTTCTCGCCAACTTTTTTTGTATGCAAGAGAAGGCTTGCGATGTCCGAGGTAACAATGACGAAGTTTGAAATAAGTTTAGTCAATGTTGGTTTTGTATTAAATTTAAAACAAGCACTAAAATTGACAATGTGTCTAATTTTTTTTAAAAAAAATATGTCAACTGTATGTGTTGAGTCCGAATCTAAACTTCAAAACCATGTCACCAGACTTCTGATAACTTGTGATTATTTGATCATGAAATTAAAATAAGTAACTCCGTGAGTCGAAATTGATCATGCATTCTATTTTGTTCGTCGTATGTATTGTAATTATTTCATATTCCCTACACTGAATCTGTCGTGTTAGCGGACATTAAATTTGAAGGCCTAACTTTTTTCGAAGAAACAGGAAGTTTTAGTAGTAGAAGTAGAAACAGAGCTAAACTCATATCGGATCCATGACAATCCTACTAGTATAATGGAAACTAGGCCTAAAAGATACGGCATTGGTGCTCGTCATCTACTGACTGCTTAACACATTCAAAGTCAGTTTCTCACCTCCAAACTGTGCTATGTGCCATAGACACAGCAAATTTTTATCTTCGTGGAATTTCCCTTGAATACAACAAAGAACTACATGGTTAAACGCATAGCGTATCTGAAAAGCTGTAGTTAGTGAAATTCTTTCTTTTGCGATGAGAAACTGACTTTGAGAACGTTGTGTGGACGCCTGGCTAAACAAATTGACATGAATTTTGGAATAAAAGATAATTATTAAACGTCAAGATTTTCCTTAACTGTACGTATCTAGCGAAAACTTAGGAAAACCTGGAAACTAACAAGGCTGCTATCCAACGATAAGAGAGATATCAATTATCATTGTTAGGTGTTATTGTTACATGTAAGTAAACTTTACCTTTATTGAAGAAAATACAGTATTCCGGAGGCCAGGAATAGTTTCAAACACGTTACTGCTGCAATCGTGATACGCTGAAAACCAAATATAATCGTCTCAAGGTATCATCATCTTTTTGGCGTGACTTTTCCGTCTGATGTCCTGAATTTGGAAGATGAAGTTCAGAATATATACAGTCGACCGATTCCATTAACTTTAGGCAAATTCAAAAGTTGAACGATAGGCAATGGATTGTTTTAGAACCTTTGGCGAAACAGATTTAAACCTTAACAATTTTTTTTATTCACTCATGAACACTGGAAATTTCACTCACGGAGCAGTTGTGCCGCTGATCACAGTAGTAATGCCCACTACCGTTACCTTCGGAAATTCTGGAGTATGTATAGCCCACTCTGCAATGGTCCAAAGCTGCGATTAACACCTTATTCTTAGAGCGTACAGCATGTATAGCACAGATTAGCTAGTTTATGTACAGCTTTTTTGGTATTTGCCCAATGTGACTAGTAGTGTTACTTCACAAAACACGACGCCATAGTATGCAGCGAGAACGGTAAACCGCTGCGAAAGTAAAGACAACTTCTAGATTCACACTACACTAAAAATTAAACATTTTCTAAATTAAATAAAGTGAACGGTCGACCATCTGTTGCAGGTACACTTGGAGCTTTAATGTAGATACTGTCTATATGAAAACAACTTCATGCACGGCTTAAAGCGTCGAGCTCCTTTTTTCTTCGGTCTTCCAGCTATCCACCGCCTGCACCGCCTCCACAACATGCCGTGTTGCTGCCGAGACTAGCTAAGTATTTTTGTCTACTAAGGAAATTTTGTATTATTTTATTTGACACTGTAGGGACAAATTAAGTGACAGTTTAGTTTGACACCCTGGTGACATACACATGGGGCAATGCTCTGTGTGCACTTGCTGAAGAAAGTTTCCACAAATGTTGAAGCTTCAGCATCTCCACACCCACACGAGAGCATGGACCCATGCTGAACAATGGACATGCTGAAGAAAGTTTTCACAGATGCTGAACCTTCAGCATGTCCACACGAGTGTACGGGAAAAGACGTGAGTAATGTTGTTCTGTGTGAATGCCGAAGAAAACTCCTCAGGATGCTTAAGCATCTGAATCTGCATGGGATGGCATGGACAAAGCATGGTCCACCCTGAACAGTGCAGATGCTGAAGAAAAGTCGGACAGATGCTTAAGCTTCAGCATCCACACACAATAGCATGGTAGAAAGTGCTAAGTATTTTTAAGCAAGTATGAGTCATCGTCTATTTTGGTGATTGAAGAGGTAGAGTGGAAGTTGAATTTTGATTCAGTGTTAACTCAGATTTGGCAGAAGTAAGAGCTCCTTATTGTACTAAACATTTACTACAGGGAATAAAGTGAAGAGAGAAAGTTAAGTGGCTTCGCGGCTGTTTTAGTTGTGTAAACAGCATATTCCTTGAGTAGAGGTGCCAGTGTGTTGGCCCAGTCTGTGATAGTTACACTCCAGAGGCAGTAGTAAAGTCCTCTGTAGACCCTGGACATTCGACATCCTTCACCAGACAGCTTTTGTCAGCTTTCACTAACAGTCGTCGGTTTCTCTATCATCCTGAAAATAAAGTGGTCCTTCAGCATCAGTTATCTAGATTTTGATCGAGGCACATCTGCAAATCATCGCTCTAGCAGTAGACTCTGGTGGCGTAGTGTGGGTTTCGGAACACCATCGAAGGGCCTTGCTTCCCGGAATCTGGATAATCCTACGTGCATCAGCCGGTCTGGCAGTTAGTGCAAATTTGACTTTTCAACAAGTACTCCGTCGGCGTCAGGAAGAGACAATCCCTTTACTTGCCCACCGAGGTTGAAGAGACTCTGTGAATTAGTGCTTTCGGCCCAAACATGCCGTAAATGAACAATATTGCCAAGTCTATATTTCCAACACACCACATTACAAAACTCAGAATTCTGAGTATATATGGTGGGTGCGTTGGGACTTTCAACTATTTGCGAAAGCTTAATACATCTACCGAGTATCACCAGTGCTTTTAGTCCATAAATACTTATGGTGGTCACGACAATAGATGCGGAGGGCACTAGTCGCGGACCAAGCAGATTTTGAATGCGTACAAGTAATTAGCTAACCCTCTTCTTTTAATCCCTTCCCTCCCATAAATCCCTCTGTTTGGGACCGAAAGCTCTAATTCACAAATTCTTTTCAAATTCTGTAAGTTAGTACGGGAACTCTTTCTCCCTGGCGCTGACGGAGCACTCGTTGAAAAGTCAGTTTAGCACTGCCATGGCTGATGTACGCCCAATGTCCTAGTTCAGATACGGGAAGTTACACCCTTCGACTTTGTTTCAAAGCTGGAACGACACCACGCCACCAGAGTCACATTCTTGAACGATGATACGCGTAGCTGCCTGATGAAGGATTATATACCTGATTTACAAAGACAACTCTATTCTACGGATGATAGAGAAACCGTTGACTGTTAGTGAAAGCTTTGGGTGTCAGATGACACGATTTTACTGAGTGAAGTTAAAGTTTCAAGCTGAAGTTTAAAGTTTGGGATCAAAATTAAAATGTTCACTGACAGTCCAGCTTATGAAGTTCAAATTTACAGATTATAGTCAAAGTTAAAAATTTAGATTTAACGTTTGAATTGACTGATAAAAGTCTAAACTCAAAGCTCCAAAGTTAATTAGAATTCAAGTTTAACGTTTGAATCCATTGATGAAAGTTTAAACTGCTCGTTCAAACTCACTGAACCGCTAATCAACAAAATAGCAAGATTCACCAAACACTTACTATCCACAAAATCTCCAAATGACTGAACTCTGAGGCCAACAATATGAAACTCGCTGGTCAATGAAATTAACGTTCAAATTGAACTTGCAAAATTCTAAGTTTAAAGTTTAGAATTTAATTTTCACTCAAAAAGTAGGAGTGTAGCTAACCACACGCGTCAGTCTGGGACGAAGTCTTAGAGCAAACTGAAGTCAAAAGTGCGATTGCACATGTACAGGGTCGTTCAAAATGAATTTCGCCATATCATGACAAAAAAACAATTACTTGCGAGCGAGCGCTGCACAGCGTTTGATGGAAGAAAAAAGGAAATCTCACATGACCTCCGGCCGGATGAACTCCTTGTCTCTCCCGTTAAGAGCAAGCTCAGAACAAAAGCCTTGATCACACAGACTCAAACATTCAGGCCTCCATACCTTCGCAAAATTCAGCAAAACAGTTAAAGGCTCATGAAAAGTAAAATGTATGTTTGATTTCGCAGGATCAAGACAGGAGCTTTGTTCCAAGGAGAGACAAGGATAGACTTTTTGAAATCGAGGCCAAGTGAGGCTTTTTAGTGCCTAGCGCTGTGCAGCGGTCCCTTGTTAGCGATTGTAACATATCTTTTATGCTAGAAGAACTGCAATGAAATTGTCTTCAACTTGTTGTATCATTTTGTTGAGAAATATGTCAAAGAGTCTTATGGGGTGGAGGCTAAGTGAAATTTCCACTTTTTATTCTGGCGCTGTGCAGCAGTCGCTCGCGAGCGATTTCTAAATAGTTTTATTCCATGAGATCCGCAATGAAATTATCTTCAATTTGGTGTATCACATGACTCGGGATGATACCGTAGTATATGAAATGCAAAGGGCGACATTCGTTTTGAACGACCCTTAACTGTACCAATACACAAAATTCTCCTCCCCTCCTCCTCCTATAGCAATTGCGCACATTATTACAAGATGAAGTTCATACATTGTGACCAAATAAACAAACTCATTCCTTGAAAGGAGAACCTTAAGCTATGCCTATATTTAATACAGGGGTCGACAAATTTATTCATTCCTAACAAAGAAAAAACCAGGCTTAATAATAAAGCGCCTTACTTTATTCGAGATTTACCTCACAAAATGAACATTTTGCCTAACGTTTTTTGCCTTACTTGAAAAAGAACATAAAGCCTTACTAATGTAAGTAAGGCAAAATGTTCTCTTTCAAGTACTTACAGCTTTGACTTACTTCTGTTGCATATGAAAAACAAGTAAAAGAAATCTTTCTTCTAAAAGGAATTAGCACCTAATTCTTTTGGTAAAATAATTTTAAAAAATTTAAAGTGTGTGTACAATATTTAAAAACGTACAGCTCTTTACTAACGGTAGCAGTGCTCTTTTTGCCACTGGTGGCCGAATTTTCTTCCCATACTTTTGCAGCTTGCAGCTGTCCTAGGTAAACAATAGTTTGCCCTTTCTTTTACCTTAATTAATGTATATATAAATTTAACTGAGTCTTTCCAGGTCTTACAGCTATAATGCGGCTGAACACAGAAGTAGTCATACTATTTACGCACTGCTTTTCTATTCGAACAAACTCTACGTACAGTACACAAGAAAGTTGAATGTACCTTCATCTTTATTGTTTAACTAGCTGAAGCCCTTCCTACGGACGGAGGACTTATGATTTGAACAGAATCAAAAATTACACCTCGTCATTGCATTGCATGTCGTAAATTATGATTTAGAAAAAAGCATACTATGACTCATACGTAATGTACGTTTTTCCAAATCCTTTAAGTATCTTTTCATGATATTCATTTCAATCATCAGCGATTCTTTTTTCCTATTTCAACTCAAACGTTCCATAACGTTTGCTCAAATTTGCATCTCAACGACGGGCTTCTTACTTATTTTTCAACCCGTTGAATTTTCTGCATTTGATTTCATCTTAAACCATATCAGCCATTTAAACCGTTCTTAAACCCGTTCCAATACCTTTTCTTATTTCCTATTCCTTGACCCTATTCCATGACCACTTTTCACTTTCTGCATTTCATTTCAACCCATTAGTTCTCACCTTTCTTGTATCTCTCTGCAACCCGTTTTATTTCATTTTTTCTAGTTTTCAATTTAAAGCCGTTCTCCATCTCTCTTTTTATCTTAAAACATTTCTGTGGCATCTTTTCATTTTTGTTTTAGAAATTCAGCCCGTGAAATATATGTTCATTTTTGTTTTCAAATGTGCCTCTCAACCCATGACCTATTTCATTTTCTAATACCTAGGTTCTTTTTTAACCCGCTACATCCTCGCTATGTCTCTTTTCAACTTAAACTCGTTCCCTGAAAATTTTTCATTCTCTTAATTTCAAAGTCACTTTTACTTTTTTCCCAAACTTAAACCCGTCTAGGACCTTTTAACCTATACTTTTCAACCCGTAATTTGTTTTATATTCATGACCTTTGCTGAACTTCTGCTTTTCAACCTGGGAAGTTTCTCACTTGTTTCGTTTCAAACTCTGCGCATCTTCCCAGTCTTCTTGTTTCTTAAACCTGTTGCTTGACTACTTAACATTTTTTTCATTTCAACTTCGACCCTTGACAAATGCTCCTCTTTTTTAACCTAAACCCGTTCATCACCTTTGTTTAACTTCGGCTTCTCAGCCCGTAACATGTTCTAAATTTTCTTCGTTTCAACCTGTGACAACACCTTCCCCATTTTTAACTTAAACTCTGTTCCATTCTTACTCAAATTCTGCTTCTTTCGTGACTGTTTTATTTTCCAATCCGTCACATCTCTATATTTAGTCAACTTGTCATCAATTTTTCGGTTTTCGGGTCACATGGGGGTCACGATTAAACTCGAAGCAGTTCTTGATTTTCACTTCTGATTTTTTTTCAATCACATTCTATTTTCTTCTCAACTCAACCCGTTGCATACATATTTTCGAAACCCGTTAAAGTCCATAATTAACATTTGAGTTGAACTAACACCTTATCCCTCACAATTCTCAAATCCGTCTAAAAATCAAAGCCGATTGATTTTCTTCATATCGTGTTCATCCGTCACACTTTTCAATACCGATTTTCTGTTTTCGGGTCAAACAAACCCCGTGACCTCTTATTTAGGGGTCACGGGTCAAATAAAGTTCATAAAATACTTAAATTGAAGTGTTCCTCACAGTATCCGATTCTGAAAAAAATTCAGGTTTTGACCAATTTTCGGTTTATAAGTCACTTATGGGTCACTTAGGGGTCAGG
>JAQFXZ010001903.1:0-10739 GCA_034694025.1 Ceratophysella scotica | reverse complement strand
CAGAAAAGTTTACCCGGGAAGCTAGGAGCATTCCTTGAGGCAGAGGTGGTTACAAAAATGTCTGTACTTGACTACATAGAACTTCATCAGGCAACGCATTAAGCGTGCAGGTTACAGAAAAGTTTACCCGGGAAGCTAGGAGCATTCCTTGAGGCAGAGGTGGTTACAAAAATGTCTGTACTTGACTACATTGAACTTCATCAGACAACGCATCAAGCGTGCAGGTTACAGAAAAGCTTGATAACACAGGCTGAACAATGGTACAAACACAAACTCACCTGAATCCCATGCAATCCGTAACTGAACTGTTTACTGAATGATAACAACCTCTGGATAATGCATATAGCATCCTTAGAATTAGAACACATAACCTAAGAAAATCATCAAATACTGCTGCCGTTCAACATTGAAATACTTGGGGGGAGGAGAGAGACGCGTGAAATTACTTGACGGTAACTAGTGAATAATTGGTTTTTTTTAAATAATGAATGATGAAGTTTGAAGTAAGAGGTGTTAGTTAGTAGAAATTGGTTTAGGAGGAAACTTCCGTAGCCTCCCCATTGGCTTCAACAACTGATTCTTCCTTCTCCGACGTCTCAGGATCCGCCAACTTCAGTTTCTTCTCAGGGCTGACACCCTCGACAACTGGCTCAAGTGGATTGTCTTCGTGGTTTTTGCGCTTGACATCTCCGCTTTCAACCTCTGCCAAATCAAAATAAACAGGCGTTAGTCAAACTATTTTAGTTTTGCTTGTAAGGATTCAACCGTTGCTTACTTATTTAAATTAAATCCTGATCAAACTTCTAGAATATGCTTGACAATTTTGAATTTGCTCTTACCCTTGGTTGTTCCATTAGTATCCCCATTCTCCTTGGGAGCCTCTTCATCCGCTCCCTTCCCATTTGTATGTTCAGCTTCGCTCTGGCCATTTGTCTCAGCAGATTCTTGTGAATCTGTTGCTAAGTCCTCCGAAACTCCTCCGTCAGCCTCAGCAATGACTGTAGCTTCCTTACTTCCGATGATGGTCACTTCATCATCTTTCTTCTCAACGTCATCAACCAGAATCACACTGTAAAAAAAATTCAAATATTTAAATTCAGTCAGCTATCAGGTCAGGAATCTGGAGAATCATGAAATGCTTTTCGAAGTACTTTGCGTGAAGTTTAAATTCAATACGCTTGTGATTCAGTGGACCAATACGCATTTGCTAGGATGTTCGTTCATATAAGAAAATATTTCTATCATAAAAGAACAACTTCAAAATTCAAAACCTATTCATTTTATTAACTTGAAATATTTTCAAACATAAAGCATAGATGTATCTTGTTGTACAACGCTAACGCAACTTTATACCGCTGGCAAATAGCAAATGCTGTTTGGAGTTTGGATTTTAGAGTAGAGACTTAACTATTTACTGTTTATATTTTTAATCCCCTTTTTCCTGTGTCGAGTAAACGGAATGTCCATGAATAACTAATAAATAGTACGAAAGGCTTATAGTCCGATGTATACTCGCAAAATTATCTAAGTAATTACTAACAATCTATTTCTAAAAAGCTATTGCAAAAGTTAAAGGAACGGCTAGAAATTCAGCCTTTAAAATTATCCAGCCACAGCTTAATTTCTCGAATATTTAATACTCATTATTCGTTATTCGCATGAACCTTTTTGGGATTAGCCCAGATTAGCTTCAATACTGCATTGCATTGATACGGAAGGATAACATACTCGCCCACCTTAGCAGCGCATAAAAATAAACCCTAATCATTCAACCGCATCCTGTCTATTGCTACATCCCCACATATCTACTTCATTCAAACCCTAAATTCCGAAATCATGGAATAAGGATGGAATGCTTCAATGTTTCCTATAATTAGTCTAGTCTATGATCATGATTCATGATCTTAATCCTATCAGAAGAACATGGCATGCCTCCTTCCCTACTCATTCATTCCTCAAGACTTCAAGTCAAGACCGCCATGTCTCAAGTCAGGTAGGCCAGGTGAGGACAAAGACAAAGCATGGTTCCTTGTTCCTACTTGACTCATCACAGGGGTTTCTCGAGGGTTCGCAGTTCCTGGCCGGTCGGTCTCATCATGCTTTCAGGAAGAAGGGGGGTAGAGCGGGCCGAAATGTCAGAAGGTGGAAGGACAGGAGCTGTTGTCTGTTGTTGGTCGCTGCTCCCCTTCACCCATTTGCCTGTGTAGCTGGAGTCTATCAGCGTATCCCACAAAATATTCCCTGAGAAGCCGGCATGGCATGGTTCGCCGGACCCACAGAGCCTGTCTTGTTCCATCATGTGAGAAAGACGAGCGAGTGTGAACTCCATCCCTCTGCCTAGGCCAAGGCTTACCTCCAGCCCCCGTGAATCCCCGCTCATCCTTCCTCCTGCCCATGCGACTGCATGGAGAGAGGCCTAGGTTCGTCCTCTCGCTTTTCCCTCGCAACGCATCAACTCCACCCCCAGCGTCCCTAGCTTCTTCCTGGCCTGGCTTGCCAGAGGCCAAGCACCATGGATGGCCCACAGCAGCCACCCGTCCCCGACTCATCGATCCCAGACCCCCGACCCATGCCGCTCCTGCCAATGCCTCTGCCACCTCCCCCAACCTTCTACCAGCTTCTTCGGCCTTCCACCTCCTCTCCCGCTGCTATGCTCTCCTATGCTCCATGAACGACCCCTCATGCCAATGACATCTCAAACAAAGAAAAACCCGGAAAAAACCCGCCGTCACCCATGACACCTATGCCGCCCATGCCGGCACCTTCCCCCGCACACCTGACACCCTCCCCTCTGCCCTATGACCTCCCTATCACCAAATATGAGCCCAAAAGCGGAATAGTGAATTTTTGTACTTACTCTGGTACGACAACCTCTGGGTTCACGACCTCGTCACTTTTAACTTCGACGTCACTCATCTTGACTAAACTTGGTCACTGAAATCTAGGGTAAGCTTGAGTCTCCGAGTAGTGTGAGACTTACGATTTAACTTGGAACTGCACAAATGTGGAGTAGCTCGAGTGAGAATGCGGAGCTAAGACCCGAAGCGTCTAGTCACTGAGAGCGTCTGTGGGCAAGTGGAGGATTTTGAGTCGAGGGAAACGGACGCTTGGGCTTTTTTCCCCTTTCTTCTCCCGTTTGTTCTACGTCTTTCCTCTCGGCTCACTCATACATCGTTCCACATAAGCTTTACTATGACTCAGGCTGTTGTGGCCCTATCTGAATCCAGTAAGTTGGTTGGCTCGGCCGGCCAGTGCCGAGTGGACAGGAGATGGAAAGTTTTTGGTTTTGCTTTTGCAGGAAGGAACAGGATTAGGCTGCAACGGAATAACAATAAGGTTTATGAGGGGACCAGGGAAGGAATGAATAGGCGCGAACACAAGCACAAGCACACGGTGAGCCCCGTGTCTTTCAACGTGAGCTTCTTACATGTAATACTACCCCCTTGCACCTTTTCCTTTCCCTTATTACTTATTACTTACACGGCATGGCATGCCGAAAGCAAGAGTGGCTTCTACATATGTCGTATTTTTAGAATGACCTTTCATTTCCCTTTCTACTACTACGGCATGTAGTAAATAGAATTAATGTTTAATTAATTAAATTTCGCAATTATCCGATTCGTATGCATTATTTTATTGATTATATTCTTAATTCCTCAAGTTCAGGTATCGAATAATGCACACATGCAGATCCCATTTCCGGTTTCCGGTGAATATCTTCTGAATATTTGTTGATTTTCGGCTATGTTTTTGTATTGAATGTCGGGAATAATCAGAATTATTTGTCAATTTGCACCTCATGAATCATGATACGTTTATGAGTGATCTAATTTTGGTGAATCATTGAGATTTGAGATCAAGATAAATGTAGAAGATGTAGACCTTTAGCACTTCGGCTTCTTCTTTTTGCACAGCATGGGAAGGAAGGGAATGAATATACAGTACCACGTACCACTTACTACATACAACCAGCACGTATTAATTTTGTCCATGAATTCATTTGTACGAGATGTCCGTATTTATCACTTCTACATAGATTCTCGATTCTCGTAATAGCTCACGGATTCATCGGAATTTTGACTGGAACTTGTAATTAATCTCAATTTTAATCTGATTCTGCTAACAAAAATTAGTGCAAATCCCAATTGCATTTTGTCACCCATGCTCGCACCTAGCACTCCATCCATACTCCATTTACTACAGTAACGGAAAATGAAGCATGAGGCAGATTTTATTACTTATGGCACTTATATGATTGAAAATGGAAACATAGAAATTGTAACCAAGAATAAGAGCAGATGCTGGCCATGTCAGATGTCAGCAGCAGTATTTAAATTATCCGATCCGTCCGGTGTTCTTCCAAAGCCAAATTAGACAAGGATGAGCATGACACAACCTCATATGAATTCTTAGCCGAGAAGATTTAATAGCCGACTTGGACCTGGCTATATGGAATTCGGGTTTCGATTGGTGATATTGAAATTGAACATGTAATTTTATGCATCTCGATTTACATTAGTTAACAACCCGGCCCGATGCAAACAATGTTCAATATTCCTTGTGATTTTCCTTTGTCAACTTTATAATTACTAAGATGCTATTTGGGGATTCGGATATTGAGATTTGCCATGGGTTAAACTTAAAAGCCTTCTCTCACGATAAAAGGTTGCAAAAAGAACAAGTTTTCACATCTTTATTCCATACTCTGCCTTTTCACAGCAAAAAGTAGCACGAAAAGACATTCATGCATGCATAGCATAAGCCAAGCCAAATAGCAAGAAAGTTATATGAATGGCTTTGAGTTTGACTTTGAGCTGTTTTACGATTATGTGAATATAAAAGGGAGAAAGGGTGAGTTTATTTGCAAAAAGCAAAACGCAGGCAATAATTGTACTGAAAATTCAACTGTGTATGCATTTGGCCTGGCCTTTTAAAAACAGTAAGCTCCATTCATTCCATAATAGTACGGTACAGAGATTTGCAGTATTTCCTATATCCGTGTCTCGTAGCTCAGGGTGAGGAGGGTGACATGGGTTTCATTTCACACGAGGAAAGTACATATGCACGAGAAGCATGAATTCTTTGGAACAATAGGCAAATGTGAATGTGTGATGTGAGGGTAAAAATTCGAGAGGTGATACGGTGATGCACGCTACGCTCGCATCCCTTTCGCTTGTAGCTGTTCGTTGTTCTACTAATACTGGGATGAAGTGAAGCCACAATGCACAGTTCGCAGTTCGCATTCGCAATCACACAAGAAGAAACAAGTGTAATTAATTAATACGAATAGTCAAATGACTGAAGAATGCTGAGCTTCCGGTATTCGTAATTCGTAGTGCATGCACTAAAATGCCAAACCTTAAATATATTAAACTAGTGATCAAACCAAGAATTACATTATGAGGATTGATGATGGACATGAAAATCTAATTAAATTTTAATGTGGCATGTCTAGTCATCGTCTATAGGCCCATCACATCTAGTCACCAATTATTCTAAATTCTCGTTTGGATATCCGAATGACCCGGATTCGGTTTTGCGAGTTCAGGGAACCAGAACCTTCTTTCGAGAATCTGTCTGGTTTGGTTTTACCCGTCTTCCTCTCCTGTCCAATGTCTGACACTTGGGTTTTTGGAATTGAATGTACGTAAACCCGTTTCTAACAAGATCTATAGGGACGCGTGCGTCCGTGCACTCGTAATTGCCCCAAATCCCTAATTCCATCTAATCATCCTATTTAATTACTTTCACTCTCATTCCCCTTTCAATAACATAGCGGTAGTCTTAGTCGACAGTCGACATCCGCACATCCGCAGGATAGTGGATTGAATAAATCCGTCTACTCTACATTTTTTGCAATGATTTAATGATTAGGGCCCAAGGCCACAGTTGCTCACTAATGTGATATGTGATATCAACAATGTGTAACTGCGTAGAAATCAGGCCAAGATGTTATCGATGACGGAAGTCGGAATCGGAAATGCCTTGTTTTTTATGGGATGAAAGCATGTACCATTCCCATCTGGGCATCGCAAATCCGCAATCCAACAAAATAATTGGTAACATGATCCTGATACACTTGGGCCGCGGCTGATGGGAAGTGGATTGAAATGGAAATTAGATCCCTGAACTTTACCTTTACTATAGAGATGGAGAGTACATGATCCTGTGTGTATATTGCTCCCTATAGATAGAGAACAAAGCAAACATAGCCATGTACCCTGTACGTTGGCTTACCTTCCCGTCGTGTTATACATATTTTTACCTTGCTCCCCTTTTCACAAAACAATAGCTCGAGCTCAAAGGAACAGAACACAGCTTTTTCCCTTCATCTTCATCATACGCCACGACGATTTGCAGCATAAGCATATAGCATTGTACATACAGAACAAGATGGCATGAACTCATGCAGCTTGAGTGCTACAATAATGGTTAGTTCAGCCATCCATCTATTCTTCGGTCCGTCCGTGCCTAAAACGAGTAATTTCTTCACGTAAGAATGCTTGTAACCCAGCATAGCATAACAACAGGTAAGAATACTTTTTTCTGTGGGATTCAGAGATTCCGAATACGTGCGAGCGAGAGGGCATTTCCCTGGGCTCACGCCGACGCTACACACGTGCAAAATACATATTAGGTATCTGTACACGAAAATGCTATGGGGGAATGGGATGTATTTATACACTCCAGATCCGAATAAGATTGCAAAAAGCACCCAAAACGTTCAAGTGCGCTGAACCTACGTTTTATATAAAGATTGGATCGGCGGGTGGGTGATGTCAACTTCAAAACTCGCTTATTGTGATATATTCATTATATTACTCCCAATTATACATATACCGGAAACCCTATCAGTCCAAACGCTTCATTATTTTTACTTTATGAAATGCGTATCAGCAGAAGCAGAAACAAAACAACAGAAGCCATTAAAATGGCAGAATTCGATGTAATAAAATAAACATGTTTACTTGACCTGGACTTGAAAAACGTCTCCAAGTTTATGCTCGAAGAAAATGTTTACGCTGAACTCATGTTTAGGCGCTATAATATTACGTGATGAAAGCTAGAATTTGAGCTGCTGCAAACAAAAATAAATATTTTGGACAGATTTCCAATCTGTCATTCAGAATTAAAATGAGGAAGCTGACGATGTATTGTGTTTGACACCACTGATATGATTTAGCAAAAAATACGAATAGTTACCGTCAGCAAATATTCATACATTTGTAGCTTGTAAGCATACGCGTGGAGTTATTGCTGTTCATGCGCCTGTCAACATTGATCCCTCTCAAAGTTGTCAATCAATACATAAATATTATGTACCACTTGACGATCATTGTAAACCACGAATTGAGTCATTGATTCTCCTAATCTAGAATACGACAGAAATTGACGTTTTTTGTGCATATGATATTCGGCCAGACTAACCCGATTAATTTATCCAATCAAGGTCATGGTCATTTCCTGTGAATCTCTTTGCCCTCAACCAAGTGTATAATTAAATTAGGGTTACACGTGTTAAAAGTCTGCTCCTATTCGTTCCAGGCATCGCGTTATCTTGTTATCGTATTTGTTATTGTATGCACTTTACTACACACTCTTTACAATACCATACACCTGTTGAGTTATTTTTTATTTTCTGTGTAAACAGAACATTAGATCGCCCTGTGCCATGCCAGGGACCTATTCTTGTAATTGAGATATGTAATGTGAGGTGAAACCTGTTTTGTCAACCGGAAATCAACCCGGAACACGGAATAATTCGTTCGATCTTATCGTATTATGAATTGAGTTTATATGTATTATGTTCTTGTCCGTCATCCGCAAGGCAAAACATAACTTAACCCAACCTAACTGCACAATTTAGAAAATTCCTCCGCAAGCGTATACGATAACCTAAACTTTATGAAACGGAAATTTCTTTCATTTTTCATTTTTACTTGAAACCAAGTTAAAATGCGGTGAAAGTAACTTATAGTCAGCTTGTGTAAGTAGTTATTTTGCGGTGAAAATCAGGAATTTTTGCGGCGAGAATAAGATTAATTGATTCTGCTTCTCAATAAAACGGTAAAACTTAAATTCGAGCACAAATTACCCGAAGTTTGCACACTCGATTGTACAATCTTAGCAGTGTATTGATTCAGAACGTTGTTGCTTGATGGGCCAGTAGTGTTCCTGGATTAATGGAAAACCTGGGAAAATACTTTTAGACAAAATCGATGGAAGTCATTATCATGTAAAACAAAAAATTCAAATCTACAGAATATGATAAACCATAAACCAGAGGCATCATCGGGAGCGGGAGCATTTTTGTGGTTATTTCCAATTCTGAATCTGCATCTCAGCATAACCTTCTCACGTGGATTTGGTTTGGCAGTCAGAAAATCCCACGGATAGATTCGGGATACGTAAAGAAAACGAACATGAAACAGATCAAATAGGATTCGGAATCAGGAGCTGGACGACCTACATATTTTTTTTTATTCAAAACCCCATATGGTATTAGTCCAATACAGCTACAGCTACAACGAGTACATGCGAGAAATTCCGATTATCGAAACTTATCAGAGATCAGCGCGTGTTGGACGAGTGTAGGTGGAGGTGGAAGTTGCCAGCAAAAGCAATGCGCAGATTCAAATAACGAAAATAACTTAAAATGGTAAAATTGGCATAACTTTGTTATTGAAAGCAGAATTTTTATCATATTCTTCCTTATACAATATGCAAGCGATCCATGTCATGTCTGCGGCTGTAAGCAGCAGCAGCAACATCGTGCAAACTTAGGGCGAGTGCTTGTTGTTTGTAGCTTGTAATGTAAGGCATTTTGAATTCCTGATGAATAGAAATTAGAAACACTATTACCTCAGCTTCTGCTTCTTGGTAGAATTATCTTTAACGATTTTCATGGAATTTTAGAATGTTAGGAATTTCTGGGAAAAGAGCTGTTTTGTCGATTCCTGTGCATGACAGCAGAAGGGTCTTATGGAAATATTCTACCCTAGGAATAATATGAATTAAATGTGACCAGCAGAAGTCAGTCCGCGTCCACAAAGTGATGAAATGGCAAATACAGAAGAGATAAAATTGACATACGAAGGAATTTCTACAGTTCTGTATAATAAGCTGGGATGCATTGCACAGAAGCTACTTCTGGTTTAGGACTTTTAAAACACCGTTTTGAGATGGTTTAAAGATTTTAGTCATCAGAATCTGCATGTATTGCTTGGAACAGCTGTTTAATCAAATCGGAATCTGTGCTGGTTAAAGAGCAGAACATAGACAGAAGCTTCATTGAAAATCCTAAGTTACTCAAATGTTTTTGCTGAAAGTTTTGCGGCTTGCGGAGGAATTCCAGGAATAGATGAAAGATGAATGATGCAAAAGATTCAGCGTCTACGTTGAAGAGCTGAAATGCGTAGATGAAGAAACCATGGCTACAGAAGAAGGCTCGAGATCGAAAATTCTTCAGATTATTTTCTCGGCATCATCACATCATCCGAAGGATCTGCCAGGAATGTGCTCTCTGCCCAACAGATTCAGCGTTCATTCCACCCTGCGATCTAGGAGCGGAGCAGTGAAGACGAATCAGGAAAGTTTCTCGGGTTTCCTCGGCTCGAGTCGTATGACGCCTGATGCAGTTCTGTTGTAAAGCTTATTCCAGCACAGGAGAGATGGCAAGAAGCTCATCATATGGATTTGATATTTCCACTTGAAATGAAATGAATAGGCGAATGGTTTCTCAGAAAAACCTGATCCTAATCCCTTCCATCCCAAATCCGCACATTCCTAAAATGCCTGATTCTGATTTCATTTATATCGCAATTTTACTGGTGAATAAAATGAGATTTGAATCATGACCAATACCAATCAAAATATCCGATACATTTTGATTTAATTGAATATGTGCATAATATAGATGGGTAAAGTTCTCGTCTTCGTACTCGCAAAGGCTTCACGAAGACACGAAGGCTGAAGATTTAGCCTTCAGCCTTCACAATCCCAGAAAACATGTGCCTCACCTTCGCGAAGGGGAAATTAAAGTTTACCATCTAGTGTGTTGATTTTGTATTTATCTCATTGAATGAAATGAGCAAAGTTGTCGGTTTCGCACTCGCGAAGGCTTCATACAGACACGAAGTCCTCACAAAGACATCGAAAGCTTCACAAAAAAGGCACGAAGACTGAGGATTTAGCCTTCAGTCATGGCACTGGCCTTCGAGGTCGAAAGTCGAGGTCGAGACCCAAACAAGAAAAAACAGGTGCCTCACCTTTGTTAAGGCGAAGGCGAAGGCAAACTCACCGTCTAGGGTGAATAAATAATGGGAAAAAATTAATGTGTCAACAAAAATATAGAAAAGCCAGGCAAAATCCTAGGCTACTTCTTCAAATTCATTTCTGTCAGGTTAGGTTAGGTTTTCCTAAACGGGCTCAAAGATATACAACACGTAGTTCTTCACTATTTTAGTTTAGGCGCACGCTAACTTGATTAGAATGAACATTTAAAGCCTGGCTTTCTATATTCATCTGGACGCATAAATTACAAGCTATAAATTATCCATTTCATGTTCCAGTCAAAAGCGAGGCACGAAAAGCGCGACATCAACAAGGCTAAAAGTTTGACTTAATATTAAAGTCACCATAAAAAATAGCGTTTTTCACCTGTATTTCGGCTATAAATCACCTGACTAGTTTTCACCAACTTTTTGGGTTTTTCCCACCTGCATTTTAGCGATATTCTC
>JAQFXZ010001902.1:0-10740 GCA_034694025.1 Ceratophysella scotica | reverse complement strand
CATGGGAGAAGTACGTTTTGACCCAGGGTCAAGTAGGGGTCAAGGTTGGGTCAACCAAAACCACCCTACGGAATGAAAGGGAAAATTAGCTAAATTTTAAGGTATCGTTCAGGGTTGTACGTTGAGTAGTTTGGAAGGAGATAGTGAACATACAACATACAACACACAACATACAGATCAACGTTTTTATGTAAGAGGATTTGCTTGTAATTTTGAAAATCACAACTGTCTCCTCAATTCGTAATTTTGGATCACTAACTGATTAAAAAATCATGATATTGAAACAATTTAAAATCCAAGAGTTTGACTTTGTTTCGATATTGACAGCCTATTGTCGTCTTGATTTTGATTTCACAATTTTTTGAACCTTAAATAATTTATGATTTTGATTTTTAAAATAATTTCCTCATGATTTTCTCAGCTGTGAGGATTTGAACTTGTAACGTAAATGTACCTATGTAATTTGAATTATTGAAGATTACAACATTATACATTACTTATCGCAGGAAGATACAAGCAGAGTCATCCAGCTATGGCAATGGAATGTTTCAAAGCCGGTCAGAGTCAGACAGGTAGATGGATGTACGTTCTGTACGTTTGGAGTTTGGACGCCGGGAAACAAATTACCGTAATCGCTCTGCGGATGCAAGAACGTAGGAAAGGAAGGTGCTAAATTGGCAGAGTGAAAAATTTAAGGAAGACACAACACAATTATTGACTGTAAATAGAGTATGTAGTTTCGATTTTGGTAGACATTTTTGACTTATTACTGTCATGCCACGTAGATGTAATATGTTGGAGCTAGTATGGATAAGTGGGTATTTTAGATAATAACCGGCTAATATGGAAAATGAATTATACACAATGTTGATTAATGCTTAAAAAAATATGTGTATCCGAATTCTGAAGTTAGCTGTTCCTACTCAGAGTTCTACGCTCTTTCCAATGGTTCATTTACTAATTCACACATGATTGGGGAATTATTTGTTTTGTCTGGACTCTGGTTTGTTGATTTAATGTTGGTGTATCTGATTGAATAAGGAATAGCTGCCAAAGAAATCGCGAAAACATTTGCAAGCGTAAATGAGCGTTCTTTACAATTCATTTTCCGTATAAACCGGATGTTATGTAAAATAACAAATATCCAATTATCCATACTACATAGGTCCAAGGTCTACACTTTTTGGACACGTCTTATTCATCAATATTACTCGAGCCTTGAATTTTTGGAAATTCAACTGCCACAACTCTTCGACGGCTTACCCCGGACAAAAGTTAAAAAAAAAAATTTTGATGAAAAAAAAAAGTCAATGGTTAGACAATCAAGAAAAGAAGTAAAAGTAGACATTGTTTCAAACGTTCAACAATCGAAAATGTGCTAATCGTCGAAATACGGCTGTAATAAAAAGAATCTGGCCCTATTTCAAGTGAAACACATAGTTCAGATGTATCTGCCATGGATTGCGATTAGTAATTGGGTATTATTTGTTGTTGCACAATATGTTGGGAGTTTTTGACCTTGTGTAAACTCATGGTTTCGATTTCGACTTTCCACTATCAACTAGAATTCAAATCCATAAACATTTTTCATGTTACGCACCTCGTAAGTAATGTCAAGGCTTGCTCCGACATTTTAATTGTTCCGGAGCATTCTACTCCAAGGTTAGCATAACGTTGATAAAACAAAGAGTGACAAGCAAATTACTGATTTGGTACCTCCCAATACGAACTAGCATACCCAGCAGTGTGGGTTTGCTATTTACCTAGCCTAGCGCTATCTATTTTAGCCACACTTATTACCATACTTGATTGATTGCCATCAGCCATCCCATCACGTTGGTTCCATGAGAATAACATTTTAAAAAGTCGGATGAATTTCATGCAGATTAGATAACGGTATAGAAGGTTCTACACAATGAAGTTGCGTAGTACCTACGCTCTTCACAGTTGACGATTTAGTCCATCAATTTTTCAACACTTACCACATCAATTTAAAACGTTACATTTCTGCTCGTCGAAACTCGTGACTCGTAGTGACTCGTGACCAGTGTTAAAACTACGGAAATCATCTTTAAGCGTCTTAAAATGATCTTCAAGAGCGATAGCTTTGTCTTAATTCTACTCTTAGGCTCAGGCTACCTGACCGGAAGAGCCAATGGAACCACAGTTTCTATTTTTGTGGAAGGTTAGTTTAAACTTAATTACTTCTACTTTACCATGATTTATACATATTATTAATTATTTACCTATAGGTGAACCTCCTGAGGTGAATGAAACCGGAGGTGCACTTGAATACTTTCTAAGCCTCGAAGACAATAAGCCAGTTGCTGCTGTGTTAAAATTCGGCTTTGACTCGAATACTTCGGCTGTTCACCGCTTCGGCGTGGACCCTTCTGCAAGCATGGCCAATTTAAAGCTTAACCTCGTTTTGGAGTCCATGAAGTGCCAAGTAAATCCAGCTGATCCGGAAGAAAAAGTTGGGATACAGATCAGAAGTGAAGATGACTTCTATTGGTTCCTTTGCGAAAACGTTACTCAACCGGACACGCTCTTCCAAACAATGAACTACGTTTCCGCTGGGAAGAACTACTTCGAAATACAGCTGCTAGGAAATTGGGCCTTTTCCAACGCAGATCTGGTCATAACCGTATATAAAGGTGAGCGAAAAAAAAAGCAGCCTACGAAATTCAGTACCCAAGCATAAGCATTGCCAATATTTATTTTAAATTTAATTTAATCATCACTTAAAACGTATAATTTCAGAGGTGGACTCATGCAATGGCTGTCCGGGAAAAACATTCTGTTGTGAAGGAGGATCGTCCTGCGAAGGAAAGTATAAACGGAAAGCGGCCCAGGAATCTTCGCGTTGCATTTCCAACATCTTGACCTGTGACAATCACGCCAATTGCGGCATGGTTTGCAATGCTGATGAGTCCTATGACACTTGCTACTGGTTCTACTGTGAGTTAAGGCTGCAATTCAATTTCTGAAAAAAAAGTTTACTCAGCATTTGCGTTTATTATACCGACATTCACTGGCAAAAATGAAATGTGCATTTAATATTTCTGTGACGCAGATTATGAATTCAGTTTTGGCTACATGAGCCTGCTGGCAATAACATTCTTCCTTCTCTTACCTGCAATGATCATTCTGCTTGGATGCTACCATCGTCACATGGTAATGATGCGACGCGTACAAGCTACTGAAGAGCGCAGACGTCGAATTCAGGCGGATGTTGTCACGTCTGTGAGCCCACCAAATGTACGAATTCAAGTTTTATACTTCTATTTCTATCTTACCATAACAATTTGTTTTAAGACTTTTAATCCCGTATTTGTACATGCATTCTCTTTTCAGGACCATCCACCAACATACAATGAAGTTAGTGGTGCATCGGAACAACCACCATGCTTCTGCGAAGCGGTCAAACTTCCAAGTGGTTCGACGGATCAAGGAATTACAAACAATGCGTTTTCTAATGAAGAGAGTTGTTCCTGTGGCAAGGGCAATTCAACAAAGAAATATTGATAGACTAATCGGACCGCAACACATAGTTTTATTAAATTTTGCTCAAGAATGTGTCAATCTTGGTTCGTGTGAACGACTTCTGATTCAATTTTTACTCCAAAGCTCTATATAGCATGTAAGACTCAATTGCTCCATTCTTTGCACTTTTATCTAGAAATAGATCGATTGTACGAGTATTTACTGCTGTAATGAACTAACGTTAATTACTAATTTATGACGAAGGATTGAGATTACCATAAACAGTTGCAATTTAAGGAGATAACCGAACGTATTGATTCTATACTAACTATGACTGCTTTTGAATTTGATATATTTCAAACAATGATGTGCCTATAAATTCTGTCACAATTAAAGTTTTTGGTTTTGGCCAAGGCATTAAGCCAAGCCACAACCCTCGAAAGCGCTATAGCGAAGTCTTTTTAATTGCAAAATTGATACCATTGAAGCGCTTTGTATTGCTTTCACGCTTATAAGAGGCGGCGATGTAATATGCAATGGGAATTGGGAATAATTCTATTTTTAGATTACGAGTGTGTGAAATATTAATCTGTTCCACTGTACAAGGCATTTGGCATATCACACAGAGTAGGCCGATCTCGTATTGCCAAAAAATAGTTACTGAGCATCTGGGCGTGTAGAATTGAACTTGTGAACACTAAAACGAAGAACTTGAAAATTCAATGTCAAACAGTTTATGCTGGACGAGATGTCATTTGTTAGTCAAAATTTTTGGAACGCGTGAGGCGTCTACCCATTTAAATAATTTATTACAATTAATGGATTCTCATTCATGCAGAGGCAGATGTACTTGTGCAAGCATGCCCTTTCCGCTATCTTCTAGCCAAACATGAAATATAAAAAAGGACTACTGCCAAATCAGAAGTCAGAATAAAACCTAGAGCTACAATTACCAAGACGTGCTCTTACTTCTTTGATGATTCTTCAAGATTTTTTAAAGTTATACCTTAACTTCTTGTGAATTTTTTTTTCTTATTAATATGCAACTTTATTCATTCTTCCACTAAATTTAAGAATTAGAAAGATTTACAAAGTAATTAAAAGAGAAATACCAGGTTTACTATTTTATGTAATATCAATGTTTTAATTTGTTCGACACATAAAAAACATGAAATATAGTTAAAAGTTAGTTATTAAAACACTATTACAGAGTTAAATGAGCATGGCCTACGTGCTAGTCGATAATTACGTGATAATTTAGAATAAATTAATCCCCTCCCCCAACTTGAAGCTTGAGTCTAAGAAAATAGTAGATTGAATGGGTAGTGCTATAGCTGAGCAATCACTATCACTATGGTATCACTACTTGAGAATTAATTATAACATGTTTAGAGAAAATTAGGGAAGTTAAATTAATTCTTAATTAGCGTGCAACTAGTGATTTGTACAAGTTAAATTCGCATTTGGCTTATGTAACTCCATATGTACTACATATGGTACTCGGGGTTACGGTAACGGTAACTCGAGGTTTTATTTGGTTAGTACGCAGAGAGAGATGGACAAACTCATTAGAAAGTGATTTTAAAAATCACTGGCCGAAATTACCCAAAAGTTTACCTTCAAAATCAAGCCACTTTTAGCCGTCAAAATCAACGACTTCTTGATTTAAAATCTTTAAGATCTTGAAATCAAACCGTGATTTAAAATTGCCAATTTAGCTGAAAATCGTGATTTTTCAGATCAAAATCACATATTTGAGATACTTCTTTAAAATAAAAACATTCAGGTCATTTCTTCAAAATCAAAATCTGTTAGATGACCAAAATCATGATTTTAAAATCATTGGTTTTCAAGATAAAATGATTTAGCCCAACCCTGTTAGTATGAAGCTTTTACGTTGACCGTTTTGATATTTAATGTGGAGCTTTTGATATGTAAAGACTACGGATATGATTTCGCCTGAGACCCGCAAAGAATATTTTTGACATCTTGTTTTTGAGTCTAGTATTCTTCATCACGCCTCACGCCCTACCAGGTATTTAAATTTTAAAGCCCGTCTAGAATCCCAAAGGTGGAGGTCAACTTGTACTCGTTAAAATGGGTTTATATTTCAAAAGTAGGCAAATAATTTTCTTGAATTTACTTATATTTGACAGCCAGCCTTGTCAATCGGCAGACCTAAAACTGGATGATTTAAATAGAATATCTTAGCCTATTTTAATTTCCTAGATCGCAGTAAGCTGGTGAATAATCTGTGAAATCTAACTCAGATTAAATGGTAGAGTGGAAGCAGAAAGCTTAAAGCTACTCGTCCAGTTTGAACTAGAGATACAATCACATGTCTCTAACATTATCATAATCACCCTCAATTTGATGCATCCATGCTATTGTTCTTCGAACTGCTTCTGCTTGTCAATGTCAGCTTCTTTGAGTTCTAACACTCCTGGACACGCATAATTAAGACGGCAGCATTAAACGATTTAATATCTTCTTTGAACAGATCTAGAATTAATCATATTGTATATTTCTAAGTATTAATTAGGTTCCCAAAGTTGGCTAAAATATAAATAGGGATGGTGAAATTCAGTTTTTAGTCATTCGATTCAAAAACAACAAACAAGTTTGAAGAGCTTATCAGATATTAACGATAAGCTGCCTTTTATTACAAAAACTATCCGGAAACATTAGCAAAATGAACAGTAAAATTGTTCATCTCATTTTCCTTGTTTTAACAATTGGTCAAAATATTGCGCAAGTTAGCGCAGGCGTTTGCGGCAAACCTAGTCCATCAGAACTCACCGGCAAAACTTGTAATTACCATTGTATGATTTATATGTTTAGTCAGATAAATTTTTAAGCCCTACCCAATTTCTATTTACAGTTATTTCAATTCCTGGATGCATTGCCGGCGAATCGTACCAAACGACGACTTTAACTGGCAAATGTAATTGCTGGTATCAGGCCAACCAGCGGTGTGGCTACATCTGTGACAATGAGGGTATTTAAATATAAATTTGAATTATTCACAAGTGTTAATTGATGAAATTTTGGTAAATACTTAAAACCTTGACAAAAAATACAGCCATACCTACACCGGGATCCGAAGCTGCAGTGCTGCATAATGGTCAAATAACCATCCACAAAATAGGATCCCGATCCCGAGTGCGCAGACAAGCGTCATCATGTCCTCCTAACCCTCTGCCTGCTAATACCAGATGTGAGTTCAAATCGTTCTTCATATTCTTACATATAATGGCGTATAAATTGATTGAACACCATCTTAAATATAATTTAAACAAAAAACAGATGTGAACAGCAGCTGTGCACTAGTCGGACAGAGCTACTCTACGGCCACAGAAACATGTAGCTGCGACTGTGGTGGAAACGTAGGATATCTCTGCAGACTAAATAATCGTAAGATCATTAAACAAGTAAAAATATTGACAAATGTTAGTCACAAGGAAATTAATTAATGACAGCATTCGAATGAATTCTCAACAGCCCCAACAACAACGGCAGCCACAACAGTATCCACTACAACCGCATCAACCACTACTGCTTCCACAACCACAACGGCTATAGGTTTTAAGTCACCATAAAAAATTGCGGTTTTCACCTGTATTTCGGCTATAAATCACCTGACTAGTATTCACCAACTTTTAGGTTTTTTCCCACCTGCATTTTAGCGATATTCTCCAACATATATTTTCTCCAAAAAATTATGTGTAAATGGTATGCATTTGGGCCGGAAAGGAAAGTAAGCTAAGAAATAAAGATAATGTAGATATATTTCTATATGGTAATCATTGACTATTATTCAAATTGTAATCTTTCATATAATATCGTCAAGTATCGGACACTTGACGGAAAGAAACACTATTGTATCACACCAACACAACACCCAAAACTCAAAGATGCTGATATTGATCAATACTTTCGTCAAAAAGAACGATTACACTCGAAGACTTTTGCCGCATTTACACGATATCAGACGAAGTTATGGTTGGTTATAATGAAGGATGACTGGCTCGCAGCCTCATGTTTTTGTTCAATCTTCATCAAGCAATGATATGTCTGCAAGCACGGATTAGGTGTTGAGTTTATAGAAAATTTGTTATCCATTCGCGACGAAGCCAAAACTATTCCACTGAACGCCAAACGTCAACGTGGAAGGCCAGCTAAAGCTAAGAAAGCTCCTATTGTTCAGTAGCACCGTCCACATTTCATAAGTCGAATATGATGTAATATTTTGTCGGATGATATATATAACACTTTTGCTGTACAAAGTATCTACCGTCAGACCGAATATTATTTCCAGCTCAAATTCTAAACTCCTGCACATCATTGTTTGGAGAAATTACATGTTGGAGAATATCGGTAAAATGCAGGTGGGAAAAAACCTAAAAGTTGGTGAAAACAAGTCAGGTGATTTATAGCCGAAATACAGGTGAAAAACGCAATTTTTTATGGTGACTTTAATATTAAGTCAACCACAACCCCCACCACCACGCCAACAACTACTCCAACCACTACCACGCCTAGTACAACAACAGTTTCAACTACAAGAATCACTACCACACCAGCACCACCAGCCTGTCCCCCAAACCCGTTTCCAACTAATGCCGTTTCCTGTAATATCATATGACTTTGATTAATACAATTGCATTACAAACACTTGGTTCCCGGCAGGCTAACAATTAACTATATGAACTGATTAGGAGATAAATACGCTGACAATCAACCCACTTTTTTTTTCAGTTATTAGCGATCCGAATTGTACTGTTCTGGCTGGAACAACCACTCAAGCCATTGTCATCAATGGAGGTACATGGGCATGCGTCTGCACGAGTCCGGTCAAGTGCGGGATGCTGTGCTACAGTCTCGCCGACGGAAGTAATCCTCAGGGTTAATGTGTTTCTCAACATTTTGCCAGGCAAATAAACAATATTTTCACTAATATGTTGCTGGTCGACTTATTGGCTATATTTGAAGTTAATTATACAGAATATACTAGAAATTGAATAACTAGCTAATTATGTCCAGCTTGTTTATGATGAGTATTAGTATTAGTCGGTTTCATATTATTTCCAGAAGAATTGAATCTTTTTGTACATATGTTTTACTAGCGAACTGATTATATTGTTCAAAATGGAAAATTAGAAGATCTCCGATTGATTTAGCCTGCATCATCCAATTTGTCTTAAATTGTAGCTGGTGAAAATCTTAACGCAGTAATGAATGATCAACTCAAACCCTACATGCTTATGCCCTTCCCCCTACAGGATTGACTTAGAATTCGGTTTAAATCCTCTCGAATTTGATTAAATATGCAAGCATCAAGGTCTCCGTATTATACTCTTGATTTGACCTCTTCTTCATTTTACTCCGCTTTCCATGAAATGGCTCCGAATCTTTCTGGAGGAAAGATGTTGCCCGGAACGTTGATTGATTTTGTTTAACCGTTTTTTGTGATTTGTGATTTTATGTTTTCCCTGACTTGTTTTTGAGCCACTAGTCATGAATTTATTCTACCAGATCTCAGGAGTCACATTATGGAATACTGGTAATGTAGCCGAAATTCAAATAGTATTTGGAATGGAAATTGAATATTTCGATTTGAAGCAGTTGAGAGTCGGAGAAGTCTAAGATCTCGGTATAGGCTAGCGTTCAAATCAGAATCACCTTGGAAACTGTTCTTCGTTTGACGGAACTTGAATGCTGTGATATTTGAATCTATATATTATTGGCGCACATGACCTTGAACTTGAGCCGCCCTTGAACTTGAACCAGTCGTATGATCCTAACACGTAGATCAACTGTATCAAACAAAATTCGCTGCCGCAAACATTTTGAAATACGGAATAAATTGATAATTCTAGGCCAACCCTATTTTCCTTAGTCTTAACCGACTTAAATTCTTGCATCATTATTTTTGAAATTATAGGTATGGGCTAAATGAACTTTGTCTTCCGAATCTGGACTGGAACATCAAGAGAACGAGAACATGTTTGTCTTGGATCCCTACATCTGGTTCATCTTTACTAAACGTCAAATGCATAGCTGAAATCAACGCAGCTAAAAGAAAAACTCAAATTACTGAATTTTGCCAATCAATAATGTGAGCAATGAAAAATTTTACGACTAAATTAGGCGAGTTGAAGCTTGTTACACCTGGATTGTTGAATAATTCAGGATGCTGTACAACTAAAAGTTGAATGACGTGACGTGATATACCGTTAGCTTTGACGATCAATTTCTGATTACCTTTAAACATGAGTTAAATTCTTCTCCCAATAAACATAAAAATGCATATTGATTACATTACATAGTGATTTGCCACTTTCCTTCTGCAATACTACACAAACCATATGCCAGGTTAGTCAATGAAATTCGGGAGCAATGGCTAGTAGAGTCCTGACCTGACTGAATCGTGTTTCTTAGTTGTTTGCATAATGGCACAACATGAATTTTTAATGAAAATCTTGACATTTCAAAATAAGAAGCTACTCTGCAAGCCTCGAATTGATCATTATAATTGATCTTTCTAATTTTGTATGATTATTCGTATGCATAATCAGGCTACGATACTTAATTACGTCTTCCTCAATAGCTTACAACTCAAATTCCTTGCACTTTGGACGTGAGCTTCCGCAGTATAGTTGTAGTGCAATACCTACCTAGATGGTGGTTTGATTCTAGACCAACGGTCTAGGAATCCAAATCGGAATCAGTGCCACATTAATACGTATTTAAAGTCAGAGTAGGAATTAGATAAACTTTATCCAAGGAGGTATTTTAAATTATCAATGTAAAACCGAATCATTGTAGCAAGAAAGGCTAATTGACCAAGTAAGCACTAGCTGGCCCAAATTCAAGTTTGTCAAATATATTTATTTCCTTACATTTTTAAATTTAAGAACTGCCCAAATTAAACATACTCAGTTGGTTTTTTATATTTGAATATATTCATCATCATCACATCACGAATTGATATGGTATAGATACCTCTCTGTATATTGTGGATTGTCTACGATTTAGGATTAGGTTGCCATGGCATTGAAATTGATCCCTCCTGGTGACTCTGTTGACAAAGCTGCTGTGTGACAGAAGGAGGGATGGATAGAAAGAAACACATCAGGTGCTTATTATACTGATAGAGGGTGTTAACACTTCCGATGCAAAGAGGTTATGAACCTAAACGCTGTTTAGACTAGAGGCACAAACGACAACTTTTTTCTGTCCCATACTAAGAGA
>JAQFXZ010001901.1:0-10741 GCA_034694025.1 Ceratophysella scotica | reverse complement strand
AACCAATTGACCTATGACCTCGGGGTTAAGTTTGTTGGAATCAGTGCTAAATTTGGGTCAAAGAATACAGCTTTCAAACCTACGGTAGTAGGTTTCCTTTTTGGGAAATAGAGGCAAGCTCTTAATTCAAACAATGCAAAACAGGTTTTGACGAGTTACTCCAATTGGTTCAGCTCATTCCAAGCCAAATTCCTGGGCAAAGGGTCTGCGGGCTTCAACCACTTCTTTTCGCCCAGCAATTCTTCCGTGAGTCATTGGGTAAATTGATTCAGTCTTTACTCAGTTTTATGCTGAGCTCCTGACCCTGACCCATTGGGTTATTTGGTTACAGGCAGCAGACAAGCAATATGAAGTCCCTGTGAAACTCATCGCTCGGCAAACACTCGTGGAAGTTGAATGGGATGTAAGACATTCTACGGAATTGAACATCATGATCGGGACAACCTGAGTATTCTCTGATTCTGAGTGACCCTTGTTTCCTGTAGAACGGAGTGCACGAGCGCCTGTCTGGAACCAAGGTTCCGTATATTCTGAAGAACAAGGAGGACAAGAACTACCCGACTGGCTTGGTTGTCCAGCCCGTCTATGATACAGAGGGTTACAAAAAGTATGGAATTATCCAAAACAGCGACGATTGCGGTAAGTGCTCTAAAGGCCGTCTCGTGCTCCCTCACCCATTGACCTTCCTCTTCACGATACCCACCAGACACCCCGGTTACAAAGATGGTGAACGTGAAGTGGATCGTACCAGGAACGGCAAGGGCGAACGGAGAAACTCTGGACATGGAGCCTATGCGAGAATCCATCTATGACCTCAAGGGTCACCCCAGCGTGTGCATGTACAGAAAGGGAACTATCGTTTTCATTAAGGATCATCCTCAGGGCTTCGAGGCTGGCACCGTACTTGAGCTGGACATCAGAGCTGGTCATCTTCTCCTGGCTGTGCCACAGTCCAAGAAGCTCGTTGGTGTTTGGCCCCACATGGTGACCGCTTTGAGCAAACGCTGCTACTGGAGTTTCTTCTCACGAACCTGGATCACTGACGACATCCTCTTGCCCACATACCAGCTGGTTACCGAAAATGGGAACGGAACCCCTTCGGGTGAGTCAGAATCGTCTCATTTCAAATGCGTCCATACATAGTTTGAGTCAATCGCTCAGCTCGTTCAATTTGCGTTTTGCAGACTCGGTCCAACCTGTAAGTCTAAAGGTGAACGACAATAACAACAGCGTTTCTAAGCTGCAGGGAACGCTTTGGGACGAAACCGATTTCGAATTCCTCCCTGAAGCACCCGTCACGCATCGCTACCACGACTTCGAGCTCAAGAACATCCGTCCCGAACTGGCTCGCATTCTCCAAAATGAAGCAGCTCAGCTGAAAGGAAATGTTCCAGAGGGAATTTGGGTTCGAGCCTACGAAAATCGATTGGTGAGTTAATCTTCTTCAACTCTACTCAAACAAAGTTTTCTAATGAAGATGTACCTTTCAGGATTTGTTTTCTGCTCTCATTCTCGGGCCAGACAAGACGCCCTACGAAGACGTACGTCCATGGTGTCCTCGCATTATTCAAATTCTCATTAGTCAAAACCGTGCAAATTTCGCATTTAGTCAAGTTCTCATTAGCCAAAATCTCATTAGTCAAAACTTTTTAAGCTCTAGAAGAGGCTCACGCGTTTTGCATGTCGTAGAGAGAGACAGGGATGCGTTAAGTACAGACGTGAACATTGGGTATAAAAAGATAGTTTATTAATATATTTCGCAAATTATATTAGACACGGAAATTCTTTAAAATGTCCAGAACAGTTTTGCAAATAACGTGAGTTTAAAAAAAGTTATTCAGCTATATCAAAGTAATGTGATTGCAAAATACTACAACTTTTCAAAATCAATTTAGCAATCGAACAATTAATTTGGAATTGAATGTTAGCCAGCGTTGAACACAGTATGCTATTTTATATAGTAAGAAATTTGAACTGAACTAGAAAATGGTTGTAAAATAGAGAGGAGACGTCAAGATGCGCACCGACGGGTGAATGTCACCTTCATGCATTTGTACATTTTAAGGTGCATTGGTATGATTGGTATGATATTGATTTTTGCAATCATTTTTACGATTTCAATTTTATGAATGAAACTCTGAAACTATATCACTATCTGCAGTTGTACCGCTTAATTTTTTCAAATTTACGTATTTGCTCGGTCTCTTATCACATATAATATATAATCATTTTCAATACAACCGACCAGTGATCTGATGTCTATTTTATCACAGTCTTTCTTTCCTAGCCTCCTTCATATTACCCCGGTGACTACGACATGTAAAACGCGTGAGCCTTTTCTAGAGCCTAAAAAGTTTTGACTAATGATAACTTGACTAATGCAAAATTTAAACGGTTGGTTTTGACTAATGAGAATTTGAATAATAGTAGTAAGCCTCTTCGTTCTACATTTCGTAATTGCCTGTTTGACCATTTCAGGGGCTGTTCTGTCTGGACCTTCAGATCCCCGAAAACTTTCCCAGCTGCGCTCCCAGAGTTCATTTCGTTCCGTACACAACATCTGTCTTAAGTCCATTTTTAGCACCAGAAGGAGCATTTTGTGTGTCCAAATTGGAATGGCCCAAGTCATTGCCGGACCCTCCACCCGCATCTTACATCGCCACTGCCCTAAAGCAAATCCAAGGTAACCACCAACATTCTCAACCTATTTCCGCTTTGATAACCTAGCCTGTAGGATGGCAACACCAAGATGGTCCACAACAAAAAATGCTCTAAAAAGCTATAATTATGACAAAAACGGGCAGATATCCACCCTAGGTCGTTCGCCGACAAAGTTGGAAAATTTCTAGTCCGGATACTTGGGAAATCTACCCGGGTAATTGACGAGTCCCCCGAAACTGACCCATGCCAAACTGTAGCCACAGGACCCACCTTCGACACCCGACCCCAGCCTAATGCCAGTTCTCATGGTCGCGCGACTTATTCGGACATTTGTGCCGAATTTCTGAGACAAATTTTTTTTTTCAACTTTCGGATTTTTCTACCCGGGTATTTCCAAAGTATCCGGACTAGAAATTTTCAAAATTTGTCGGCGAACGACCTAGGGTGGATATCTGCCCGTTTTTTGCCATAATTATAGCTTTTTAGAGCATTTTTTGTTGTGGGCTATCTTGGTGTTGCCATCCTACAGGCTAGGTTAACACGCCCCCTATTTCTCACTCAAGCAACTTGTTTTTACGCTGTTTCAGCGCTGATTTTCGTGGACGAGCCGTATTTCCAGTCATTCGAGCGTGGGAAGGAAAAAGGAACCGTGAAAGGAGAACTGAGTTCAAGGAGTTGCAACGAACAAATTTTCCTCAACGTGCTCACATCATTGCATCAGATGGCTCTCAAGCCCTACGATCCTTGGCGACGACAGATTCGGCAGCATCTCTCTGCCCTCTTGCCCGAGTAACCACAAATTATGCTTCGGTTCGGAATTTTCGAACCCCAAATGTCTTGTTTGAAACAAATGGCCAACTGAGACAGCAGTGTTGAACCGCGCCATTGCAGCAATGTTCTTAATTTAACCCAACCTCCTTCTTGTTCAAATATACAGGAAAATCAGCGGTGTGAGGCAATGGATTTCTACATCGGAGCCAGGTGAGTAGGGTATACAGTTGAAACAAGTTTACAATCCAAACCAAGTTTGCAAACAGTTCATTGAACACTGTGCTGACAGATTCGGACATGGATGCGGCCATGCCGCCACTTCCTTCGTTCCACCTCTTGCCCGTGTCTCCTGGTTTCGAGAAGGCGATTTCTCTTCGTCTACAAATGCTCGAGTCCATCCTTCCGCCGTGTGACAAGAGCGAGGAGAACGCCGAGCTCCCTGTTCGTCCGACCAGCGCTTCTGCAGCAGAGTCCGTGTCCAGTGTGGACCAAGTTGACTCAGCCGAGTCCCATCTGGACACGACCGTCATTGCTGCTTCCGACTGAACAAAAACCACAGCTTCTGATCCAAATTGTCCGCATCCGGCTTCAACCAAAATTATTACTTGTGCAACGGAACGAAACTTGTACAGAAACAGGATTATAAATTACCAATGAACTCATATGCTACAAATATTGAATTAGAAGGGAACTGCAGAAGTTCCTTGAGCGGATATGGAAAATAAATACAAACTTCTTGTACACGTAAAACTCGAGCAAATATTTATTCTCCTGATAAAAAGGGTCACACGAAAAGTGCGTCCGTGTTTATACTATCATCTCCTGATCTTCATCTTAGGATATCTTAGTTGAGTATATAAAATGATTAGAATTTGTTATGTGTGATGATAACAAGGCTTGTCTTTCTGGCTGCCCAGTTCTTATGTCTGGACGGAAAAGTGGAATGAGGTGAGCTGAAGACTCGGATAAGATCTCAGCTCTCCATAAATACGACCAAGGAAGAATACATTCAGTCATTCATACATAAAATGTAACCATTTGGGTCTAAATAGGCTAATCTCTAAATAGGTTGGGCAAATCTGACCCACACGCTTCTCTCCAATTCTTAAACTATAAACTCCTCTTGAGAGTGCTTAACAGTAAATTGCAATGATTTGTTGTTCACATTTGAATACGATTTATACTGTCGTTGGTCAGGCTCAAGCAGCCTGGGATTCAGATCAACACGTAAGGCTGCAGATTCCCCGCTGTTTCAACCTGCCCAAGGTCAATAACTTAAGGTTTACATGAGGTCAGCTTTCATCGTTTGTTGTGGTCCACGTAGACACGCACGACTTCCCCACTTATTTTACGCTGTGAAGGCATGAAGTAGAAGTCGGGGTTGTTCTGGCTCATTCCGTTCCCGCTGGAGCTGGGATGGTTCCCATTGTGCGTGGGTGTGGTCTGGTGGTGGCTGTGGGTGGGATGGTGGTGATGGGAATGCTGGGCCTGGCTCCGATGCCCACCCGCCCTGGACTGTGACTGAGGACGCGGGAGGGACATGTTCGTGATGTGGGACTGGGTTCCGTTATAGTAATTGGCGGCTGGGACAGGCACGGCCGTGAGCGGCATGTTGTTCCCACCTTGGAACGTCTTCTCGTCGTAGGCGTCGTAGCCATAGTTCACTTCCGAGTAGTCCCGCCAGGCCATTCCAGAACCCGACGGGGAGTCCTGTAAATGAAACAGGAAGGGCAGAGGTTAGCTCAGCAAAATACTGCTACTTAAAGTAAAACCATTTTAAACTGTGCACGTGCACAAAGCGATGATGATTCAAATTGACAAGATGGAAAGCAGGAAAGCTTGGAATGTTCGGGTGGAAATGCGTGTCGCGTGTTGTTTGAAAACAGCGTGCGTAGGAAAGTGAGAGAAGAAGATGTCTTACAGTAGAGAACAGAATAGGGTTGCACACAAGGTGGCAACTTTGTGGGAGGTGACTAGTACGACCAGCTTGGTGTATGAAATTAACCTAGGGTGAAGCCATTCCGTTCGGATTGACCTTTGACCCACAATGTACGGATGGAAGAGAGAGAGATGAGAATGGAATTAGGACAGTTTTGTTTGATCAAGTAATGCGCGTCATTGGCACTGCATCTCTGGAGACATACCTTGTGTGAGGAAGTTTTGCCAGAAGTTTTGTAGAGCGTGAGACCAGCTTGAGCAATGGCTAGGAGAATGAGAGCTGCTACGCAGCCGATCACGATCCAAAGTCGTGGACCAATCAGTGTGGGGAAGAGACCTTCACTCGTGTCCTCCTCAGGGGCTTTGAGCACTTGTGGTGCACTCAGCTCCAAGTAGGAAGGATCCACCTGAAGAGCTCCTGCTCGTCCTGTTGAAATCGTCTTCGTCAGAGCGTCTTTCACGTTTTGCTGGATCGACAGCTCACTGTTAGGTTTGACCATGAGCTCAAGACTCGCCACAGCTTCATTCCCAACCCTGCACAGAAATACAAACTGCTAATAGATTCGAAAGGAATGCCGGTACGGTGTAGTTGGTTTGTCGGAGCTCACTTTCTGACATCGGTTAGCTGCAATCGGTTGAATCCGTCAATCTTCATGAGCTGAGACTCCAAGTCTCTTCGAAGTCTGTTGCCAAAGTCCGTGAACTCTTGTGTTCCCTTCCGAGGTGGAATCCATCCATTGGCGAATCCACCCGTCAACTTGATGTCGAATCCAAATCGAACCTCGTCCGGTTTCTTCACTTTGACTGGTTTGCACTTTCTTGGTATGCAAACCTTTTCAGAGGAAGTGAGCGGCGTATGGTCATGTTTGCCGATCTTCTTGGAAACAGCATCATACGCTCCGCCCTCGTACGGGAAGATGAAGAAACGACATTCGTCCAAGGAAACGTCCTTCGGGTCATTGCTCACCACTGGACGGATGAAGGAAATCGTCACAAGACCATCTGTATATGTTCCTGACCCATTCCGGATATTCTACAACAAGAAAGAGGAAATCATTCTCGCAACGAATTTTGTTTTTGGGTTGGTATTGGTCATTGTTTTGTTCTTAGAACAGTACCTGGGCATCGTCCAGTGCGGGAGTGACGTAGGACTTCATGTAGGCGTCCATGAGAAAGAAGCGTCCCGCAGCCGTCACCCAGCCCAGAATGGCGTCCGAATTCTTCATCGTTGGATTCTCTCCGAAACCAATTCCTGTCCATCTCTGAGCCTTCCGACTCTGAATCGTGAACTGGACAGAGTCTTCTGACGGGATGTAACGCCAAATGGCCACGTAGGAGCATGGCATTGCAGGGTTCTCGTTATCACATCCAGGAGGATGTCGCCAGGAGTCCTCACAGTTGGCCACATCTACTGGGGCCACCTCTTTCTTCTCGAAGAAGTCAATCAGCGTCTTCCCACGCTGAGCTCCATGTCCATGGTACTTGATCTCGTCCGCCGCGTAGAAGTTGGGCATAGAGGGCGAGTGACCGGCCGCTTCAAGTCCTGATTTGGGACTGTGCACGTAGCCCCCTGGCTCCTGACCCCTTGCCCAAATAACATGCATCTCGCCACCGTCCAGGGAATGGTCGGGTCCGTCTGTGGAGCGGACCCTTCGTCTGAAGATCAGCGTCGTCTTCTGGTCTTTTTCCCAGCCGGTGGCGGAAGTAATGTCGTCCTTCCCGCCCCAGAAAGAGTCCAGTCTGGGGGTGGAGCGATCTCGTGTGTAGTAGTCCAGAATGCGGGACAAGGGACCTCGAGCACCCCCCATAACCAAGTCAATGCAGTCCATTGCATGAAAGTCCGCTCGTGGGCTCCACTAGCAAGTCCAGGAAAGAAGTAACAAGTAACGATGAAGTAATGGAAGTCGACGATCCCCGATTTAGGCAAATTCATGTGTGCGCGCATACCTGATGTGCTTCCAGTTTGGTAGGATCGTAGTCTCCAGGTCGATCGTGCGCGTGAGGATAAGTGTCTGCTGAGGACGTCGGTTCCCCTTGGGGTTCTCCTTCCGGCTCAGGCTCACTGGCACTTCCTGCAGGCTCACTCTTCGGCTCAGGCTCACTGCTTGGCTCTCCTTCCGGCTCTGAAAACAGAATCCGTGCCGATTATTTAGTAGTACATTAATGTCCTTTAAATTCTTGGACCAGAGATTTGATTGTCAGTATCATTTACCAGGTTCTGATTTTGGATCTTCAGGTGAGCGCTGCTTTCTCTGTCGAGTGACATAAATGGGAGGCGAATCCAGAGCTACTTCAGTTCCCTCCGCCACTTTAGGCTTCAGTCGCAGTTTGGACTTTAGCTTCCCAGCACTCGACTTGGGTAACTCTGTGGATGTGGATTCCGCTTCTGTACACAAACGCATACTACTTAGTGAGATGCACATAAACTCCTTGCAGAGATGGAGAGGCAAATCGATTTCAAGACTTGAATGCAAACGCGTGAATTTTGAACAGATTAAAACATAGATGGTACAGCTACCGTTTGTAAATAATGTCAAACCGTTGACTTCTGAACGAAACCTTTCTGCAAATTATCAGCAGCTTATAACTTTGTTTCAGAGGTTTACAATGAAAAATCCTGGTGGTGTCTAAAACTTCACACATTGGATCTTCTAGATTCCAGGGTGCACAACTGTTACTCCACCACAACTATTTGGTTGGTCTCTCACCTTCATCTGGCTTTGGTTCAGGCTCCGCTTGAGTAGGTTCTGCCTTTGGCTCAGCCTTTGAATCAGCTTCCGGTTTCTGCTCTGCATCAGGTTTGGGTTCCCCTTCAGGAACAGGCTCGGGTTCGGAATTGGGCTTGGGTTCTGCAGCCACTGCCGCAAGTTCCGGCGCATGATCGTGTTCGTGATGAGCATCGTGACTGTGGTCGTACTTCCTGGGCGTCTTGGTGGAAGACGCAGGCTTGGGCTCAGCCTCGGCAACAGGTTCTGGCTCTCCTTCCGGTTTTGGCTCTGCTTCTGCTCCAGGCTCAGGCTTGCTGCTCCCAGCTTCAGGCTCAGCTTCCGCCTCAGGCTTCGGTTCACTGTGCGTTTTATACAAAGTTCAGAATATGTTCTTTAATTGATAAACCGCGCCAGCCCAGAGGAAGTCAGTCCGAGAACTTACGAAGGTGAGACTTGTAGATTTGCGCTTTTCCCATATCGATCCAGTGTTGAATTGGCAATAAAGGGCCATCGTTGGCAGCTCTTCTTGAAGGAAGCAGGACGCCAACCCAAGGCTCCGTATGACGTCCCTTCAATCTCAAGCACAAACTCAATTTCCTTGTACGCAATTATTTTGGAAGGAATGACCTGTGCAAGAACGGAACGGGATGAGGTAGGAGTTCGGAGGTTCAAAGATCCATTTTCCGGTGAATGAGATTTACCTTGTAGAACAGAGTCATACGGCTAGACAGGACTTTCTTCGTGTGCTGCGTGAGATCGAGCGGTTTCTTGGAATCAGGCAGTCGCACCAAGTTCCGCTTTGCACACTTCTCTCCATGGAATCCAGGATTACAGAAACACTGTTTTCGCGGAAGAGCCGTCCCACCCAAGTCAATGCACTTCCCGTTCCCACCACTACACTCAGAGTCCGTCTCGCATTCGTCCTCGTACTGACATCGCTTACCCCAGAATCCTGGAGAAAACGCGAGAATGGTTAGTGTCTCGTCTGGTCCTTTAGTTTAGCTTAGCTTTAAGATGTCCAACGTTTTGTGTCCCACCCAAGTCACATTCAGAATTCCCGGACTTTGCTGGACTCATTGGTGAAACACTCCTTACAATAGGTCGAACTACAAATTCCAGAGGATGTACATATAATGTACTTACTCACCTTTTATACAAACACATCTGCCAGCTATGGGCTTTCCATGCCCAGAACAGGTTTCCTTGTAGTTCTTCTGCTCAACAATGTCCACGTCCGCGCAAGACCAGAACCGATATTGACCTGACCACTCGGACGCTTCACGGAGAAGTCGGATTGTGCAGTCCTCACAAGTGAAAGTAGCAGGCAGCTTGGCCAGATACCACTGAGCTCTTCAAATAACAAAGAAATCATCAATTCCCAACATCCAGGACTGCGAATACACAAGATAATGTTCTTTTTCTTGAAAGTTCATTTTGTTTGCACTAAGTAAGATTCTGCTTCCTGCATGTTCCGCATTTTTCCGGTGGTAGTGCATTCAAATTCTGCGATTCGTCCAAGTCAAAGCGACCAATTTGAAGATCGTGTGTGCGGATCGTGTGCGTGATTATGGGTTGTGTCAAGTGGACACTTGGACAGAAGAGACGCGGATTTGGAATCGGTTTGGATCGCTGTGGTCACCCGTCTTGGAACACACGCGAGGAACCAATCAAGGAAATAGGACTCACTACTCATTACTTGTCCCACGTAATTATACAAGAGAATATTGCACTCCGCTTCCTTTTACTGTTACGACTAGAGACTGAGACTTTACAAACACTTGTGATGCATGGAAACTTTTACGTCAAGTCAATGTAACAAACCGGTCGATTCGACCAACAGGACTTAAAACCCCCATTCCTGAAGTCTAAAAACGCATCAACATCAACCAAGCACGAATCTCAATCCTTGTCCACTTTATTCTCATTCATTCGCGTAGCAATCAACGGCTCTTCTACTATTTAGTATTTAGCAACTTATTTCATAGAATTTTAAGACCCTATTATTCCTTTCCAATGGGTCGCATGTATTGGCGAACGCTCTAAATGACGAAACGGCTTCCTGAGGTCAATCATTCTTGTCCATACAATTGATTGCATTAAATGTAGCGGGTCAAGCCTCTCCAATGCCATGTTTGAATGTAACATACAGTTGCATGGGGTGAATCTCAGTAAACACTCTCAATACTCAATGCAAATTGGCTGAACTAGGCCTATGCTCGCTCATGGATGAAACAAAACTGAAAATGAGAATTTTTTCTTTTGCCTAAAAATCTGAACTCCATGCCCTTTGTCTACAGAGTTCGCAAGGACCTTGTGTGCCGATTGTACATGCGAACGCATTTTTAGTGACGACATACGCCTCGCTTAGGGTCATTTATGGAGCTACGCCTGATTAGTGTGAACAAAAGGAGATGGAGATGGAGAGTGAATTTGTGCGGGAAATAGCCAGGATGTGTGTCAACTGTCTGTGGACGGGGACTTGTGTTCACTTTGGACTAGATCCAATTGACACGAGCACTTGTCTTCCATTCCAAGAGCAGCTTTCTCAATGTAGTCTTGCTATTAGCTATTGGGTAGTGATTGCATGGGGGCGCATACTGATAGTAGCGTATGCGCCCCACCAGCGTTTTCTGGTGGGGCGCATACTCTACCAAGCGCTGATA
>JAQFXZ010001900.1:0-10742 GCA_034694025.1 Ceratophysella scotica | reverse complement strand
AAGTGCTTAATAACTTAATTCTGCGACTGGTCCCCACAAATCCCGAGATGCTACATACCTTAGAATTGATAATTCTACGAATTAAGAACTAAAAAAGTGGTTTTCGGTTGAGTCGGTCTAAAACACTTTCTCATTTATCTAACGCGTCTATTCGCTCGAGCACGAATATTGAAGGGGGGATATTAGGCGAATATATTCGCCTTGGAATTCTAATTTTTGGGTGAACATTCGCGGCATCAATATCACAAATCACAAAGAACCAATTAAATACGAGGGTTGTATCTAATGATCGTTTTCTATCTATTTTTAGCCCCAACTCTTCATTCAATACGATCCGAATGCCCAGCTGAACATGGGACAGAGTTATATGTCCTCGGGTGGAATGAGAAGCGGAGGTGGACCGCCACCTGCAGCCACGCCACCCATGCAGGGCCTCCCTTCCTCTGGCTCCTACTATGGGTCAAGCAGTAACCAAGGCGGTGTGTACCCAGGCGGGAATTCCCAAGGTGGAAATCTACAGCAGATGCATATGGCCGTCGCCCCCGGTCCCCAATCTCTTCCAGGACCCAACCTCTATGGACTTCAGTTCTCCCAGCCACCCCCAATGAATATGCAAGGATATAGTTCACAGGTACGCAAACAAACACCCGGTAATTTCAAAAAGTTTCAAATAATGTAATGTAACTAATGTTGGTTTTATTTAAATTTTAGGGCCCTCCCGGATCCGTAGGCGGAAATCCCATGATTCGACCGGGTCACACGAACCGGAAGTAAGAAGTGGATGTTGAAGAATTTACGAGACTACATTGGCAAGTTATCCAAGACTCCTACCAAAACCCCCCAACCCCCCAGACCCCTGCTTTTTTACAATGTACTACCAAGTTTACTGTACTTCCTGGCACATTAATTACACACACAAAATTAGCTGTTGGCTGGATGAGTGGATCTTCTCACTAACTTATTCCCTTCGTCACCTTCAGGGTTGAAGGTCAAACCTGTTTTCAAGCTCCAGGTCAACGTCAGGAGTGGCCAAGGGACGGCTCAAGAAATGAGTTTCAAGAATACAATAAAATGAGCTGTACTGACCTTTCCTGGCTTCCAAAAGTCCCCTCTCCCCCCAAATAAATTGTGTACCCAGTCCAACTAACAACCTGACCTCTGACCCCGCCCATTTCATCCTCAATCCCCAGAGGATATTTCGGCATTACTAGTGAGCAAGGTTGAAGTTGAAGTAAAACGATGTAGTATGATCCCCCCTGGGACTCCCCCAAAACAACATTTTACACTCTTTCTAGCATAGAAATTAGCTGTACTCTTAACTTGTAAACTGAGGCCCCTAGGAACCAGGAACAGGGTTCATCTTGTTAGTGGGCTCTTTGTTTTTTTTTTGGTCTTGAATTTATTATGTTCCCAGAATATGCCCAAGTCCAATGCTGACTTCTAAACAAGTACATTGTATTCGAAACTTATCATTATTAATTACACAAGACACTGTTGTGCAGACTTATTGCTCTATTACTTTGGATTTGAGGGGTTCTACTCAAACAATAAAATGAATTATCTTAGAAACTGGAACGGAGACATTCGTCTTGTGTGTAGTCTAGATTATTGACATATATTTGTGTTTCATTACTGTAAAAATTGCGTTTTAAATCGTAATTTGCTTTGTTTGGCGTGCCATCAATCGGATTTAGGCTAATTTGTGACCTTTGACCTTGGAAATTGATTTTTGCATATTTTTGTACACTTACACGCTCTACGCTCGATTCGTAATTTGTTACTCGATTGGTCAGTTGCTACTTTTCTGAAATTATGAAGTGCAGTAATGTGCTTAATAATGGGTTTTACCAGATATGAAACACGAGAAACAGTGGCAATTCAGGAAAATCAGCAATTTTCGGGTAGATTTGCTAACAGAAATCTGAATCAACATTTTAAATACGTAACACCTTCACTTCAATCCATAAAGCGCTTAAAAACATACATTTCCGCATTAATTGCTTAATTTTTTCACGATATTTGAAAGACTTCCGCATTAATTTCATGATTTTTCGGAATATTTGTAAGATTTACACATTCTTAATTTGATTTTACACGTTTTTCGTAAGATTTCCGCCGTATTTTTCCTCGTTTTTCGCGTTATTTGTAAGATTTCCACACTGGTTTGAATTTTTATATTAGTTGCATGATTTTCGGGTTATTTGTAAGATTCCCGCATTTGTAGTTGTTTGGTTATTCGCGCTATTCATAATATTTCCGCAATAGCTGTATGATTTTTACGCGTTATTCGTAAGATTTGAGCATTAGTTATTTGATTTTTCGCGTTATTCGTAAGATTTCCGCATTAGTTTTTCCATTTTTCGCGTTATTCGTAAGATTTGAGCATTAGTTCTTTGATTTGCGCATTACTTGCACAATTTGCGCATGTTTCAAGAATGACACAATCAATTTTCATGTCAGTTCCCAAATCCCACTGAAGTTCTTGCTAAAGTCTTCGTTTGTCTGTCAACCTGAGTGTTCAGTCGTCCGAGTCTGTCATTGGTGGAAAGTTCATTGCCCCGTCATCAGTCTCTTGCTTCTTTTGTCTTCAACTCAGATCATCTCTCCGATTCCCGTCATTCGTTCGGAAGTCGTCTGCTGAGACACATCTTCGTGGAAGTCGCTCCGTCAAATCTTGAATTTCAATTTTTACTTTTTTTGTAAAAAATGAATCAAAACCCGGACATGGAGAACAAGGAGCCTGGAGACTCTGGAGCTGGAGTGAGGAAGAGTGGCCGGATTCGAAGCCGAGTTCTTCGCTTGTCACCCGGGACGAATGACCTGGGGACTTTGGCTGGGAATTCGAATTCGGGTAAGGATTTTGACGTTCATAATTGCATTTATTTCGGAGTTTTTCAGGTAATGTATTGCATAGTGGGCATTGAAATTAGGTTTGTCTAGTTAAATTCTAAGCTATTTCAGCATTTTGAAGGCTGGATAATTGTTTTTTTCAAAATTTCATCAGTTGTTCATCAGTACTTTTCTTTCCATGCTAATGCATTGTAATGCAGATTTGCCTTGAAACGTTGAACGTTGAAAGAAAGGAAACGGCTAATGCTCTATTCGAATTTGGCTCTTTGTTTGGTTTGCGAAAGTAACATACCGCATTTTTTCATACGCAGATAAGCGAAACTAGGCCACATGAATGTGTTAGGTGGGGAACGGTTTTGGTGTTCTTGCTTCCTGTAGTGGTACTGCATAGGGCGAAGGATTTGCACTGTTTCGCCTTCGCACGGAGCGGCCACTAGATGCAGCTGCAAAATTGCTAATATGCAATAAAAGAGCAGCGGGGTTACTGAACTTGAGCTGATATTTGGTTTGTTATGTGTTGTGTTTACATTTCGCATTTATCTCGTGATTTGTTTTGAGATTTTGCACATCTGTTATCCGTATTTGGAAAGAGTGCACGCACACAGGCTTGTTTCAAACGCACAAACAACACAATTATGCTCATGCTAGTATGTGTGTGGCGTGGCCTATGCTTGATGTACGTACTTCGAAATTAAGGATAAATTACCAAAAAAACCAAATGCAAAATCCGAATGAAATTGCACATACATTTCACTTAGATGAAATATCACAATAAATTTAGATTTGCAGCTCCAGTAGCAATAGACAAGCAAGAGCAAATCATTATCTTTAGAACAATAGGTGGGAGAACTTCACATTTCAGAATGACAGCGATTTTACTTTACAAATGAAAAATTGTAAATTGTCACAAAGTGCAAATTACAGATTACAAATATTCTTCATCATTTGTCAATAACTCAAAAATAAAACAAATCATTTAGAAAATTAGCGTAGAGCATCTCCAACGCTTCCCAGAAATCAAATCGTAAATATCTGTTGCTGTTGGCCTACAAGATTTAAGATTGTAATAACCATAGCCATTCACGTTTCACATTTCACATATGTACAAAAAACCCTATCGATTTGAGATTTGACCGAAGCGGAGATCATAGAACGCATATTTTTTCCTTCGCTTGTCTTGTCATCCCTTTATTGTGCTCCGAGTTGAAAGTGAAAATCCGGAACAAGAGTAAAAGTCATGTCATGTAAAAGTGAGACGTAGCAGGTAGTGAAAGGATGGATGAGGGGTGAATGGGCCGCTTCAGTGTCAGTCACGGCGTGGTCCCAGTTCCAGTGTCCCGACCTGGTACGGCCCAACACTGGACCAATTAGCTCATCGACTTCCTCTTTCCCCTATCTTCATGTATTCATATGGACTAGGCCTGGAAATTGTATGACCTGGACTAACGCTTTCTCCAGTTGTATCCTATCATCCGAACCTGCATCATCCTACATTGGCTATTGGAACAAATGTTAGAATTCGCATAATTAATTGGCAATTATATATCGCAAATTGGAAATCAAGGGCAGTTTTTTAAAGATTTCGAGTTAGTATTTAAATTCAAAGTTTCACTTGTTAGTCTTGAAAGTCAAAGAATTCAGCGTTAAAAATTCGCACACAAATATATTAAAGTATGGTTAAACCGTATACTAAATTAAATTAAAATTAAATTAAATTAAAAATCGTTCTTCGTTTAAAAATTCAAAAGCATCTCGAAATTGGAATCCAGGATTGTAAATCACTATTTACATAGAATTCGATGAATTTTGAAACACAATTTAGAATTAAATGCACAGAACCCAGAAACTTTAATTAAATCTGCTTTCTGCGTCAAATTAATCAATAAATTTACTTCATGATACTCAAAAAAAGTAATTGAAAGTAATTAAACGCAAGACTTGCTCAAAACTATTGAATCAAAATACCGGTTTTAATGAAGACAAGCATCAAAACCGTTTGTAATTTAAAATGACAATATTCCCAATTCATGATTTTCATAAAAATAAGACCAAATTTTGTGTAAACAAGCCACTAAAATAATTAACCTTATTTGAAATTCGTATATTAAGAATCTAATTTCGATTTCACATTACAAAATTGTTTTGAAAAAAATTCCAGATGATGCTGTGATCCCACGCAAGCGGAAGTCGTCGGATAAGGTGAAGGATCTGACTGGAACTGACCAAAAAAATTCTCAAAAGGAAAACAAACCTGTGTCTGAGGAAGTTGAGAAGCCTGAGGAGGCTGAGAACGTAGAGGTCACTAAGGGTCAAGAAGAATTGCAACCTTTGAACCTCTTTCCGGAATTGAAACTTGTGAAGGTTGAACCTGCCAAATCTCCGACTGATCCCGAACCGAAGCCCAAGAAGAAGCGTGGACGCAAATCCAAGGCTTCTCTGTTATTGGAGAGTAAGTTTTCAAAATATTTGAGGTAACAGGGCAGCGCTGTAGTGCAGCAAAGTTTAAAATGTTTGTAATATAGGTCAAGCAACCCCGACCGTCGAGGAACCCAAGAAAGCTGATAAACCGGAGAAATTGGAGAAATTGGAGAAAGTGACTCCAATCGAAATAGAAACACTACCGAAACCGAGCGAGCCAGAAACACCCAAGGAAAAGGATCCCATCATCGTCTCCGTTACTTCTACCGCTTCCGTTACGCCTGAACAACAATTCGTCGCAACTGCAGTGGAAGAAGAAGAATTGGAATGGTCTGACGAACCTGGAATCGCTCTATCCGTCATCTGGGGTGAACAAATCACGAATTCAATCAAACGACTTACAAATCTCAAGTTCTTCTGTGTGACTAAGACCCCTGTTTTCGAGAACATTAATCTTGATAACCTTAATATCAACGGTGAGCAATTTGTTGAGGAACCACCAAAACCGGCTACGAAACGCCGTGGTGGGTCAAACCGACGTTCTACTGGCGGCGGTGGAAGTGCGAAGAAGGCACGGAGCAAGTTGGCTGCTCTGGGCACTTCACTTCACAAAGTGTATTTCACCAATGGGAATGGGTCATTTGGAGTTACGAGTGGTGCAAGTGAGTTATAATTTTTAAGCTATGATTTTTTAAAGGATTTTCAGTGTACGGATAATTGGTGATCGAAATTGTGAAGGATTTGATCAAATAGTCAAACTCGGTGAATAGTGACAGCCTGTCACGTTTTACGTTTTGCTGCAACTTCGATTTTCGACCTTGACACGATAAATATATGTTTTGACCCCGTGACCCAAGCTGTGACACAACGTAGCAACTGTGCATTTTAAAAAGAACTCAATTTTCCTGTTTCTGAATCCAAATTCTTTTGTGTTTGTGCATATCAATCAACGGACTTGAAATCTGAATAAGTGACAGTGAACCGTGTCAATTTCAACGTGGCATAAACAATTAGACGAATTAAGACCACATGAAAATGCGTGGTCCAGGTCCAAGTGATGCTAATTTAATGTGGCTTCTAGACTTTAAATTGGACACACTCTTTCCTGGAGAGTCAATGCTGGGTGGGATGGAAGGAATGGAACTTGTGCTTAATCAGCCTGAGGCTCCAGAACCACCCAAGCCCGAATCGGAAATTCGAACAACTGAAGATGGATCTCAGTACTTTGAAATGGTGGAAGTTGTAGATGGAGTCATGGTGGACAATGTGGCAAGTTATGAAAATGTTCTGTCGACTGAAGGGGAGAATGGACAGAATATTCTCACTTTTTCGGCATACAAGAAGAAGAAGCGCAATAGTGCAGCTGCAGCTGTTGCTGCTGCAGGGGATGGTTCGTCAACGGTTCAAACTTCGGACCCGGTCGCTGGAAAGCCAAATAATACTTACACGGAGATTATTGGGAAGGCACTTGAGGAGAATCCCACTGGCCTCACTGTTTCTGAGATTTATGACTGGATTTCGTAAGTTTTAAACGTTTTGAGTGAATCATTTTGAATATTTGTGTTTGTGCGGGAATTTAGCATCCATTTATTGGGCTGGGTCGTCCATCAACTACGTTTGAAGCAAATATTTAATTTAAACGTGCATTTTTGTATTTGAATTCTACAATTTCTTGGATTTATAAGATCTTGATCATTGAACATTAAATTAATATATTATTTTGACCTTGCGCAAAAACTCGGTCAAAAGGCAAACTTTGTCGAACTTACTCTTTATTTGTAAAACAAAAGTCAAAATAATCAATTTTGTTGAAAATTCCATGTTCAGAACCAAGTACCCGTACTACCATCCAAATGATGACCGCTGGAAGAACTCAGTCCGTCACAATCTTAGCATCAGCCCATATTTCCACAAGGGAGATAAGAGCACTGCAGGAGCAGGTCACATTTGGACCTTGGCTGAGAGCTGCAAAGAAGCACGTGGTTCAACACGTAGGAAGAGCAGCTATGGCGGTGGCGTTGGAACGCGCTCATCCGCTCGTCTGGACCCAATTGACCTATCCAATTTGAAGACGGATACGGATATGGCTGTCGCTTCCATTTTGGGCAAGTATCGTCAGGAAGTTTCGGTTCCTGAACCGGAAGAAGGTTATGAGGAAGTTGTTATTCCTAATGAAGTTGCTATTGGATCGGAGGATCAAGATCAACCAAGTAAGCCATTGTCACAAGGTCAATCTCGTGTATTTCACAGTTAACAGTGTTTATCTAAAATCAATGTAATTCAATTTTCAGTGAACGCTACTGAGATTGCGACCATTGACCCACTTGAGAAACCAGAGGGAGAAGTGGTTGAAGTTACTATTCATAACATGGCCATTCAACCAGGCTACACGATCAATTTGGATGAATTGTTTGCACGCCAGATGGGCTACTCAATGAATTTGGGTCCCGTAACCGGAAGTGGAGAAGGAAGTATGGATTCCGACAAGGAAAATCAAACTGTAAGCATTTGAGAATGAAATGCTTGGTAAAACTAGTAGTTATGTAACGTACGCGCACACGTTATTTGTTTATGCTATGCAGTCCGGCACGGCGGAGGTTCAGGTGGACTACGCCATGATGGCCTTGGACCAAAGTGCTGGAGTTCCTTGCGGACCACGTGCCGAACCCGTATTGGATTATGGAGTCGTGTTGGGACGTCAACCTGAGCGTAAGTTCAAATAAAAACTAAATTTAACCCGGAATGTCGAAATGTTGCACCTGTTCTGTAAAGCCCTCACTATACCCTACAAAACGACACCAAAATTAGCCCGATTAAACCACAAGTTAAAAAGTTGAACGTTTTGGCGGCCATTTTGAACCAAGATGGCGGTGAGTCGTACGCCCTGATGGAACCAAAGCTTGGTGCGTTAGGTTGACCTGATACTAGGCTACGATGTTGGGTGCATGCGGTCTCACAACGTTCTGGGCCCAGAACAGCCCTTAAGCGATACCCCCTTTGAGCATTCGTTAAATATTTATTTTTCCAGATTTGGAACGCGAGGGAGAGCTTCGTACGCTATCGGACATGGGTCAAGGTGGTGAGATTTCTGTGGCCGAACTTGGATTTCATTCCCCAATCGGGTCAGGGGATGAAGACCAATTGATCATGAATGAAGCGGTCACCCAACCATTTGAACAAAAAGCTGACTACGCCATGTCCGCTCTCTACGATGAATCTGGCTTACCAATCATCTTCAACTAAAGAAAACTTCGTGTCAACGTCAACTAAACTCCTATTGCGTCCAACTCAAATCTTGCTAGAAACTTTGAATGAATTCTTAGGTTAATCGTGTGCATCGTGTCGTATATTTATACCTAAACAAATCTAGAATCGTGAGTGTGTGTTGTATGTTGTTGTAGTTGTGAATTGTGAATCCAAAAAAATAATTAAAACATTTGCTGTATTTTCAAGTTTGTTCAATAAGCTTTCGCTTTTGTGCAAAATAAAGTAAGTACGTAATTTATTGCAAATTGGTGACTTGATTGGTTTCAATAGTATTCCGATAAAGAGAGACATGGAAATGTTTTCGTGACAATACAATAGGGTCGTCCCGCCCGATTCCCGATTCGACCCGGGACCATAATTGCAGTTTGGACAAAGGCATAGCAATTTGCAATGAAGCGGGGCATCATATCATCAAGCTTTCTGTTTCTGTATTCTGTGACTAGTGACTATGTATACCATGTATCTGGGATGTGTGGACGGACTTGGACTTTGAAGACTGGCCTAAAAGGAAACAAAGTAGAAGGCGTGTGCTGTGCGTGCAGACAGGCGTCTTGGTGCCCAGCCTCTAACCAAAACTGTAAAAAGTTGGATATAGACGGTCAGTACAGGGTGGACCAGGACCAACTTTGATGTGGTTATTTGAAATTTTTGAAATTCAAATCTAGGCAATGAATTACTAAAATGCCGACTAGACCACTTATTTGCCAAGATTCGTTTTACATTTAAAATACTTTTAGACAATCCAATTTCTTGAATTTTTGAGCACAATTTGAACTTCTAAAGCAAGCCCGGGACTATTTCTACCTTTATGCTTTTAATAGACTAAAAAAAGGGAAAAAAGACTCGAAATTCATATTTAAAAAAATTGTTTTTTGAATAGTTCCTTTGTTTTTCTAAAGAAATAAGTCTCTTCTGTGGCGTAGAATGCATGACTTACCTGCGCTTTTTTTTTGAAAAGTAAGATTATTGCTGTTTTTGACACTTTCGCTTAACCGATAAAGAAAATTGAGTTATTAATATTTTCATTTTATTGACAGATAATATTCGTTTAAAAAACTGAGTTTGCTTCACGAAAGATTGCTCGCAGTTACTGAAACAGACAAAATGGATGAAGAATTTACATCACTAAAACTATATTTTTAACTGAAGGAAGCGATCATGTGCCACCCTGTATTTCTCCAATGCGAGATGCAAGTGGAGCGTGCGTGTGTGTGGAGTTCGGCTATGAGTCGAATTTGGGGTATTTCTTCAGTCTGGGCTCTAGTCAAGTATCTAGATACCAACTTGTCCTAGGTACGGAGAGCAACGGAAGGGTTTAGGGTTTGCCACATCATTTGAGCACCCCGTGCTACAAGGCCTGGGGAATTATGTAGTTGAATAGGGAACCCAATAAATAACCCACTCTCCTCGGCTCGGCTCTGTTGTTAGCTCCCAGCAAAAATGTGGATCTACAAACTATATCAAAAGGGATTTATGTGATGGTCGTACGACGTCGTACTTCATCCGAAATTCAAATCTTTGTATCGAAATCTTAGAACAATAGGTGCAATTTGAGAAGCATGAACCATGTTCTCATTTTTCTCCATTTTGAAGATTCAAATTACTACAAAACAAAACAAAAATTGTGCCTAATAATAAGTGGAATAATAAGCGGAAGTGAAAATATATAACGATCGAAACATTGTGCACCATCTAAGGATTAAAGTAACTTTGTAAATTGCTGAATCACGAACCACCAAGGAGATTTCGACATAGATCCAGTCCCAAAATGCAATACTTAGATATACGCGTATTTCGCTTTCTTGATGCATTGACAATATTTATGAATTCATTTACACAAGCTACATAATTACTCTTACTATTACGGCCAAAGTCTTGATTTGGCATTAGTAGTATTATTTATGCAAATGCAACATAATCTTTATTTTGACCCACTCGCTGAGGCCATAGGTTATAATCATACTTGTTCAAGTCCAATATGATGAGCCAATTGGAGCATTTTGAGTCCAGATGACGGAAACCTTGAAGAAATGTCAATATTTTAAGATCTATAACTATTTACACAGCATAGGTACTTCAAATATATCGAAATCATATCAAATATTGAGATTGGAAGCTTTTTGTATCTTCGATTTCAGACGAGACGTCTACAAATGAACTACTAGGACAAGTGGCTGACCTTAACTAGCAGGTCAAACTGCTCTAAC
>JAQFXZ010001899.1:0-10748 GCA_034694025.1 Ceratophysella scotica | reverse complement strand
CAGTCGCCAAAATGAAAATCCAAGTGCGGATGGCCTAACCTTATTAGCTAGCTCAATTCGTTGTCAAGGAACCTTGCACAGATCATTAAGCCTGGGTAAATTACAAATTACTGTACTTACTGTACTTAAATTACATAATTTTAAGCGCAAAAGAATTTGATAGCTTTTAATTAATTTTTAATTGAAATTACGTAATTTGAATAAAAAATATAATCAAATGTCATCAAACTACAGTAATTGGTAATTGGTAATTCATTGAAAAATGTAATTAAATTAGAGCAAGTTCTAATTGGTAATTTACTGAGAAACGTCATTAGAATTGGTGTAATTTAATTGAAGCCGAAATTATGGATTTTAATTACACGTAATTTGCACTGCACAAAATTCCAGGCGAAGTTCTACGTCAGTCGTCAACTCGATAATTATTGTCAAGCCACAAATTACTTACAAAGGAAATGAGAAATTTGTTTGGAGTAGAAGTCCATCAGAATTTCCAATGGAACAAGCATAAATGGCATAGTCTGAGAAATTCTGCTCGATTCTCTCAGGTCGAGTTGATCCCGTGTTTCGAATGATAATCCCTGCGTAGCCCGAACTATTTGCATTCTGAACTTTGATCTCAATATCACAGTCCGCATCCCTCTGCGTCAGCAGGAAAAATATTCTCCCTCCTGACTCATTGCTAGAAAGTTCCAAATCGGAATCAAAACTATAGTTCATGTCCCAGGACGGAGGATCTTCCACAGTGCTACAGGCGTTGGCAGGATTGGACGGAATGACAAACCCCTGCAAAAAAAAATATTCATATTTTTGAAAAATTAGTCTCTTCTGATATGCCTGATAGAATTTGTGATGCTTGTGATCTTTGTGATATAAAAACCAATGTAGATCAAAACCTGCTTCAAAGCTGAAATTTCATTCCTGTTGATTCATGTTAAACAGAATCATGTTGTTTGGCGGTGACATTTGCTGTCAAATGGCAGTAGAATTCAATAGAATTCCGAAATGTCGCCAACCAGTTAGGCACGATTACCTATCGCCACCGAATTTTGCTTGCTCAATTATCACCATCAAATTTTGCCCATCCAGCTGTCCCCTCCTCAATCAGTCTGCTTGCCCTTTGCCGCAACTCAATTTCGATAGCCCAATTGTCACCACACAGTTTTTCTTGCCCATTTGCCGCCACTCAATTTCGATAGCCCAATTATCACCACACAGTTTTTCTTGCCCATTTGCCGCCACTCAATTTCGATAGCCCAATTGTCACCACACAGTTTTTCTTGCCCATTTGCCGCCACTCAATTTTGATAGCCCAATTGTCACAACCCAATTTTGCTTGCTCAGTTGTCACCACCTCAATCAATTTGCTTGCCCATTTGCCGCTACTCAATTTCAATAGCTCATTTATCACCACCTCAATCCCTCAATCAGTCTGCTTGCCCATTTGCCGCCACTCAATTTCGATAGCCCAATTGTCACCACCCAATTTTGCTTGCTCAGTTGTCACCACGTCAATAAATTTGCTTGTATATTTGCCGCTACTCGATTTCAATAGCTCAGTTGTCACCACCTCAATCCCTCAATCAGTCTGCTTGCCCATTTGCCACTACTCAATTTCGATAGCCCAATTGTCACCACCCAATTTTGCTTGCTCCGTTGTCACCACCTCAATCAATTTGCTTGCCCATTTGCCGCCACTCAATTTCGATAGCCAAACTGCCATCGCCCAATTTTTGCTCGCCCACTTGTGATTTGTGATGACCACCCAATACTCCTAGCTCAGCTGTCGCCAACCAATTGTGTGTGCTCAGTGGTCACCAACTCGATTTGTTCGCTCAGTCGTCACTAGCTCAATTTGTTCGCTCAGTTGTCGCTGCCGAATTTGGCTCGCCCCGTTCTCCCCGCTAAATTGGGCCAAATTTTTTACAAATCTATAGGTACAGTGGAGTAAACTAGTTTTAAGTTTTATTTTGTAATGATATCCAAGCCTGAAATTGTCTATAGATTTATCCGGCGTTTCATGTCAGTCGTTCGTAAATGAATTTCATCACTTTGACTCCATACGATTTTTTGGATCTTCAGTTTTATAATAGCGATTAAAGACAGAAGTAGGTTCCGGGTTTGAGCAAATCTTAGCTATTTGTTCACTTACTTTGACTCCATGACTCGGAAAGCTTCCTTCAGTCCACCAAGGCTCAATTGGACTGGAATAAACAGTTTCCGTGTAATTGCTCTCCAGCTCAGTCTCTAACCTAACACTAATGACTCCCGAAGGACCCCACCAATTTCCTAAACCTAATTTGAGGGCGAGATCCAAATCACAGTTGACATTGTCACTACTCGAACTCAGAATAACTAAGCGAATTAAATGAACCAGGATGGAACTGGCACAAGGAGCTCTGAAATTGATGCACATGTTGTGTCAGAATCCTGAATCTCCAGATGATGTTTGACGTTATTCACTAAAGTTAAAGTCAAATTGGGTTATGAAACACAGTGAAATATAAACATAAACCCATGGCACACACATACACAGTGGGCACGGAATCTGTCTGTAATGTAGTGTGTAATGTAGAATCACAGTCTGACAGATTCTGCAGAAGACAGGAACGCTGACCAACTTTGACTGAACTTGAATTATGTGGGAGCCAGGCCAGGCTGGTTTGATGTTGAAGCCGGAAAGGGAAGGGTTGTGCACATGCTGATAGGAGTGAGCAGTGTGGTCTAATAATTAAGCTCCTTCATGTCATGTCATATAAAAAGAACCAGAAAAGCAGGGACTCGTCATTCTAAATTCGCAGATTCCACTCGGCTTCTGTGTTCACATTCGCTTTATTCGAGGAAAAAATCAGCGTGTGAGTAAGCCTAGCATAATGCATAATACATGGGTGCGGTGGTGTTGGAGTGTTGTAGTTTGTAGTGTCTAACCGCTTTGCCCTAACTAATTTCCCTTTACTTGCTTATGAATTATGAATGAAGAGAAGTATGCTCACAAAAAAGTCATCTATTGACTTGCGTGGAGATACTCATGTATGCAAACTATGTATTTTTATTTATTGCGATGACTAATTCCTGTGAAATTGCTAGGCGTATTACTATGTGCTCTAGTACTTATCAAAACGAGGATTGTAACCAAATCTTTAAAAATTAAAACACAATTTACAAATTATTTTGAGTTTGATTCCACTGCATTCCATTCCTATTTGCTTATTGTTACACCTTTTTCCCAATTACTTTTAGTATTAAGTATTAAATATACAGCTTCATCTTAAAGTTTAAGTTACTGACCAGTAAATGTCCCTTGCATGTCCATGCCATGACTGCTGCGAAAACACGAGGTGTCAGGAGTAAGGATTGTCGATTGGAGAAAAGAATGTCTTCACAGTTGACAAAATGAGCTGACAAGAAGACGTAACAAGACAAAATTTTGACAGAATCTAACCAACCACACCTGACCTAATGAGCAGGCAGAACCTAACGTAACACAGCTCCAATTATCTATATCTTTGTTGGTAGGAATTAATTATTGAGCAGCAAAACGAGACTAGTGCAGTATGCGTGTCAGGGAAGCCCATAAAACCACAACATTAAAACCCGCAACATAAAAGCTGCATAACTCAAATCGTAACATTAGAACCGTAACATTAAAACCACAACATAAAAACCGCAACGTAAGAACCACAACATTTAAAACATCAGTTTTTAATGCGTTTGTATGCGGTTTTCATGATGGGGTTTGTATGTTGCGGATTTTATGATGTGGTTTTATGATGTGGTTTGTATGTTGCGGATTTTATGATGTGGTTTGTATGTTGAGAATTTTATAATGCGGTTTTATGATGGGATTTGTATGTAGCGGATTTAATAATGCGGTTTTGATGGTGTGGTTTGTATGTTGCGGATTTTATAATGCGGTTTGTATGTTGCGGATTTTGTTATGCGGTTTTATACGAGGTGCTTATGATGCAATTTGTATGTTGCGGGGGTTATATTGCGGTTTTTATGCGGTTTTGTTATGTGGTTTGTATGTTGCGGATTTTATAATGCGGTTTGTATGTTGCGGATTTTGTTATGCGGTTTTATATGAGGTGTTTATGATGCGGTTTGTATGTTGGGGGGTTTATATTGCGGTTTTTATGCGGTTTTTATGATGTGGTTTGTATGTTGCGGATTTTATTATGTGATTTTATGATGTGGTTTGTATGTTGCGGATTTTATAATACGGTTTATGTTGACGTGTTTATGATGCGTTTTGAATTTTGCGGATTTTATGTGGTTTTATAATGCGGTCTTATGCTGAGGTTTCATGATGCGATTTTTATGCTGGGATTTTTAAAAATGCGGTTATTAAAGTTTTAATGACACCCATGTGTCAGCATATATTGTCAGCTGTAAAGTCATTCCTTACTTCACCCGACATGAACTGAGAGCTTAGAAGAAAAATTTATTACGAGTACATATTCAACAAATTTTTGGTCCGTGCTCCGTGCCAAAATATTTAAATTGTTTTTTTTTAATTGTCTCTATTTTTGGTGCACTTATGTGCTGACTGCTGACACTCGAGGTTTCTGGCGTATATCCAAAGTGATTCAGAAACTTTTTTTTACAGTCAAGGGCTTTTATTTTAGTCCTAAATTATAATTGATGAAAAATTAAAAAATCAAATTAACTGGCATATTATGGGTTATTCACATTGTCCACTACATTAGTTGCTGGCTTTATTTCTTGGAACTTTCTAAGTTTCAGGATCGACCCCAACAGAGCTATTCAGAATATTAGCGTTTTTAATTACAGTACTTCGACGCAGAAGTTTTGGACGGCATGAAATCGTACAATAATGGTCTGTTGTTTAGTGCGTAGCATCAGGTCATTGCGCGTCCTGATCTAAAAAAAAAAATTGCCAGCAAAATCAAGTTTTACCAAAAATTAGTGAAGCCTTTTTTTAATAGACACCAGGCACGCTGTGCGAGGAATTCACATCTAATTCAAAATTTACACTAATATTTATATATTATATTTGTTAACTTTTTCAATGGCAAGCTGGGACAAAACTATAAATAGGCCTGTCCTGTAAATAAAGTCAGATAAACCAAACCAGGATCAGTTGTTGGCTGTAATGCCAGAACCCAAGTGGAATATAATTTCTGGAATGGAAAGTTACTGGAAAGTTCATCCATCACTCACTCTGCCAGTCAATCGACCAAGAATAAATATTAACAAAATGTCTGTTTGTTTAAGCTCAGGAATCTTTACCAATCCTTAGAACTTGAAACATGGCGTTCCTCTTCCTTCTCCTTTCAAACATAAATATTTTGAACGTTGATCTGCCCAGAGACTCATCATGATCCACGAATTTAGGAGAGGCAGGGTATGCTTGGGTCTAGGCTAAGCTGAATAATCGGATATTAAAATACCTTAAAATTGTGTGTATCGACGTCGTTGCATGTTTTGGATAAATGGTATTTAATTGATATCCGTTTTAATTAATTCAGGTAACGACGGCGAAGTCAATAGTGTGTAAGTATTTTTATTGATAATGTTTAGAAATAAACTGGATCCACCTGAAGAACTGAATTTCGACTTTCATATTTTTGTAACTAATGTAATTTCAGGTGACTTCAATTAATTTCTTCTCTTAAGAATAATCCAGAATTAAATTGCAGTGAAAGGGATCTAGCAAATGTCCATTACAGATTTTTCTTCAAAATGCCCACAAAATTGTAGTTTAAAAAAAATCTCCGATTTAAAATAAATCAGTAGTTTTCGTTTTTTTTCCCCCTTCGCCAGTATTTTCAAATAAGTATTCAAAAATTTAAAAATTCAAAAATTCAAATATTTGACTTCAAATATTCAAAAATTCAAATATTTGATTTCAAATATTCAAAAATTCAAATATTAGAATTCAAATATTCAAAAATTCAAACATTTCAATTCAAATAAATATTCAAACATCAAACATTCAAATTGGGTTGGTTTAGCATAGAATCTCATTTAAGAATTCTTTCACAACGTTGCAATTTTGTCCTTTGGAATAACTTAAATAATAATTATTGAAAAAAGAAAATAAATATAGCTCTTAAATTTACTAAGGAAAATCGAAACAACTGAATGGCGCTATGTAAGAATAAAAAAAACTCGAATTATTTCCCAATACTGCCTCACTGAGAATAATAAAAATTGACCTATTTTATTTATTATATAAATTACAGAGATTAACAATATAAAGTCGGCATTTTTTTTCAGAAAAAATTGAAAGTCCTTACAACACGAACTGGAAAGATTGCAAAATGCCAGAACTCCTTTTAAATATGTTTTATAATCGAGTTTCACGCCGTTTTGCACTTCTAAATTATTTAAAAGGCACTAAATCGATTTTTTGTTTGACGCCAAAGCTTGCTCATAAATTGGAATTTTGCATATTAAAACAAAAACCTTATTTTCGACTTATTTGGGCTCATCTCCAGTTTTCTCATGAAACCAACGTCGCAGGCCCCACAATTTTTTAACCTTCTAATATTTATGTCAACAAGAAAAGTGTTCAACGCAGTATCTTTGAAAAAATATATGCGTCGTATTGGTATGTAGCTGCTACCTACGCTCAGAATTTTTGAATATTCAACCGTTTCGTTAGTAATTCGCAGGTTCAGAATCTGCCTGACTCTGACATGTGACTTAAGCATCACGTTTAGGAATAGGAGAGATCCATGTTGGAGAGTTGTTGCATGTAGTAACATAACAAATAGAGCTATAAATCACTCTCTGGACCACTGACAAGTGTTGACGAACAGAGGAAAGGTGGAGGCTAGGAAGACACGCGGTCGTCAAGTATCTCCTCCTTCCTTCCTAGCAACAGCAACCAATCTTCCTTTCCAGCCATATAAAAGTGACCAAAGCTGGATCAGAAGCTTCATTCCAAAACTTAGCCTCTTTCCAAAAGCACAAAATAAAGCCAAGCTTCCCGCATTTTAACGCGACACCAAATTTCGATTGAATTTGGGATTTTAGAACATTAAGGATCCGTTCGTAGGGATTCGATCCTCTTCCAGTCCCTGATTCCCAGTAAAGCCTTCTTTTGATTTCCACTCTCACTCATCCACTCTTCATTCACTGAAGGTGGAATTAATGGAGAAGAACGACTACTTACTTTTCTCTGAGCGATTAAAGGCCATCCTTCTCTTCACCAAAAACTCACTTCCGTCAACTTCCACGATTACAACGAGTCTTTCCAAACTTCGGAAGAAGTCTAGTAACAGAACACAGATTTTTAATCAAGCCTTTGACCACTAAGCTAGGAGACGGAGGAAGTTGTTGAGAATGCCCAACACGAGTAGTGTGAAGCCACATGAGCAGGTCAAGGTTCATCCACTGGATTCACTCAGTCCGTCTGAGATTTCCGAGACATCTCGGCTCATTCGGGCAAAGTACCCACAGAGGAAATGGATCTTCAACTCAATCACGCTCAAGGAACCGCCCAAGGCTCTTCTTGTCCAGTATTTGGCTCAGGAGGACTTGGACACTGGCGTCATATTCGTCATTCCTAGGCGGTCGTTTACGCTCTTAATTGAAAGGTACGAATTGGGTTTGTTTTTAGTTGGGTAGAAAAACGTCATTCAGAATTTTCCATTTCTTTGCTCTAATTTTTTGTCTTAATTAAAATTTTGTGTGATTTTTGGGATCAATTTATTTTGTTTTTTAATTTCATGAATTTTTATTCTAGTCATCTGATTTTTTTATCCAGGACTTTGTTTCAGGATTTATTCACTTTTTCAGGTTTGACTTTTTCTGATTTTAGAACTACCAATAAAATTCTGATTTTTTGGTTAGAAATTTTTAAAAGTTTTTATTAGTACATTCTTTTCTTCGTTTACTCGTAAACGGCAAACTCAGTTCTTTATGGAAGTGGTAATTCAACTCAGACCGTGTCGCCTGATTTTACCATCTGCAGAAATAAATAAATTAAGAATTCCTTTTGATATACGTTATATAGCTTTTCTGACCGGCTTTTAGTCTGTGTTTTTAAATTATTAATTTTATTTGATTTTTAACTGTTTTTTAATACTTGAAATTCAAAAATAGCAATATGTGTTTTGTATGATTTACTTTCATTTTATTTTCAACCAGCATCCCAGTAAGTATTCTCATAAAAATGAACCTCATACCATAATTCCGGTCACAATCACAAGTCTTTTGGCAGTTGTGCGGGATTAATTTATATAATTTGTTCGCTTAAGTAATTTTCCCCCACTATTGTCTATTGTGTAGTGTTTTTTATTCAAGGATTTTGGTTCAGGATTTTTTTTTTTAACTCTTTTCACGTTTTGATTTTTCTGATTATACAGTTCGATTTTTAGATTTTCAATGTCATCCACTGTAATTGAGCTCTTTTCTACGGTTTCTTACGGAGAATTCGTATATTCGCTTTAACTATTCGTATACTCTTCAATTCAATGAAGGCAAAACATACGTGTTTACGCAATACAATATGTAACGCATTACTGGTTGTTAGATTATAGTTGATTCTAAATTTTTGATTCTTTGTAGAATTTTGTAACTTTTGTGTTTATTTGCTATTTGGGTTAATTTATCCGATTTTTAACTGTTTTATACTTTGAAAAGCAAACATGTCACGATTCTTTCAAATTGAATTATATTTATAGCTTTTAATTTTAACTCATCCCGGAAGGGCTTCTCAATGCATTCAACATCATAAATACCAACAGGCCATTTTGTAATTGTGTGTGATTTTAGAATCCGATTTATTTTTTCCCAATATCTTTCTGCTTTTTGTTTCTGGGATTTTGTTTCAGGATTTTTTTTCTAGAATTTTTGCAGGTTTGATTTTTCTGAATTTAGTGTTCTGATTTTTCGGATTTCAATCTAACAAATTCTTGCTTTATTTTCTGAGGATCCTCGTGAAGAATCCGTATATACGTACATTGAATCCGCAAAGGCCGAAAATTCATATTCTCATTTAGAACTGACTAATCAGTAAAATCCGTTTTATACTAATTAACTTAAAGGCCAATTAAAGACGTGTCATTTAAGCTTCATCTCGAGTTGCACTTTTTGGGTAGATCAAAACACCATCTCTCCCTTGCAAGGTTCGTCCCACGGAATCTAGTATTGAGTAGTATCGATTTATTTTCAATGACTTTACTGACTGACGTTTAATTTCTTTTAATTAATGTTGATTAACCAATTACTTCATTTCTTTTAATTTGTTATATGTATCATATCCTCTCCATTATCTCACTAATCCGATCAACGTTTAATATACTAAACTAATAACAAACACAATAATTGAAGAAGGAACTAAATTGCGATTTAAAATAATTGTCCTACTAATTGCTTATTAAAATTCATATTTCTTATTCAAATTGCAGGTATAGTGGAAAGGTGTTTGAGGTCACGACGAATTTGAGTCAGAAATTGGTGGAAAGCTTTGTTGAAGCTCCGTTCGGGTGTCAGCCAACTTTCACTATTGAGGATACTCTCTTGGCTGAGCAAATTGTGAAGAACGATGTTGAAGTTCAGAAGAGATGTGCCAAGCTTGGGCTTGAGGATATGGACATGGTCGTTTCGGATCCTTGGTAAGCAAAATGCCTTGTAAAATGTCCAAATCCTGTTCCAGCTTCCAGCGCTATTTAAATTAATGAAACCAAAGCTAATCAATTATTTTGATAATTGCAGGGTCATCGGATATGAAGGCCTTGACCCTAAACTGAAGGGAAGACGTCTGATGCAGTCGTTCATGTACATGCAACTATTCGAAGGCGACAACCAATATGCACATCCGCTCGATTTTGCACCCAGTAAGTCATTCTATGTATTTCTAACATTTTATCTTGAGTTAATTTCGAATCTAAACTGTATGGAATCTTTTCCCTTGAAATTTTTTGAAACGCTCTTAATTTAAATATATTCAGTACTTATTAAGTTTAAGTTTTGAACGGAAAACAACAATTTTGTCATTTTTTAACATTTCAGTTGTGGATTTGACAAGTGAAGAAGTTGTACTGATTGAAGATCTACCTATTCATTCGGATTTCAAGCCCATTCGTCTATCTAAAATCACGTATCCTAAGGCTCCAGCAAACTTTGACCCTGAATTTGCTGAAAATGACTTTCTACGAACAGATGTGAAGCCCTTGCAAGTGCTTCAGCCCAAAGGTCCGAGTTTCAATGTCAAGGGAAATGAGATTTCATGGCAGAAGTTCAAGATCCGGATCAGGTAACGTCAACAGAATTCTGTAAATCAATTTCAATTACACCTGATGAATACGTATTTGAATTTTAAGCCTAACGAGCTCGTTTAACTGTATTTTTCAGCTTCAACTATCGAGAAGGGCTTGTGCTCCACAATGTCACGTACCAGGATGGGGACAGGGTTCGCCCCTTACTGTTCAGGGCCTCATTGGCTGAAATGATTGTTCCATATGGCGATCCAAGGCCACCGTTCCATCGTAAATGTGTAAGTTCTTCAGGTTCAATTGCAATTGGCGCCAATCGGCAGCAGGCAAAAGCCTAGGGCCATCCGTTCGACCTGCTCGTCAAGGTCAACCAATGGTTGTGGTCGTAGGTCGTAGCATGTTGGTTGTTGGTCAATACCTCGTCGAAAAAATGGTGTTTGAAACTTTTTATCGAGGTTACTGACCATATGCTAGAATAAAAAGTATAAAACTGGTAAAAGAGACCTGGCTTACAAGGCAATTTGGCAACTCAATTCGTCAAGAGTTAAAGTGTCACAG
>JAQFXZ010001898.1:0-10749 GCA_034694025.1 Ceratophysella scotica | reverse complement strand
GTATTCTAGGTGAACCAAAAATCTGGATGCAGTTGTCTCCTGTCGACATTTTTCAATAGAAATTTCTTTTAGGCCTCTGTATTTAGTCCGTAGATCTTGAATGCATTGGATTACAGTGACATCAATTAATAAAAAAAATTACTCCTCGGCCAATCTTTTTTGCTTTCGACAACCAAAGCACATGTAAACAAATATACAGATACAATTATTCAAAGTAGTAGAAACGGAGGAGTAGGCTTGTTGCATTGACGATGAAATTTAGACTCAACTAACAACCAAATTAACTTGTTTATGTTCTGCAACCTCGTGTTCTCTCAGGTTCGAATGTGAACCCTGGCCTGCGTGGAGCTCCTTTGATGAAAATGAATACCTATATTATAATACCTACAATACCTATAGAACCGATGTCCAGAGCGCTCTGTTCAAGCATTTTACAAATTCAACTGTACTGTGAATCTTGCTTTTAGTGCAGTTTCATAAATTTCCAAAAATATTGTATTTGCAGTTTTGTTGAATATGACCATTATGTTTCACGTAAAAGCACGATGGAGTGTTGCCACCAAAAATCCAATTACGAATATAGACCATAGTTTCCAATCTTTGATTTTAAATAGCGTTGATTGTGAATCTTTGTTCTCCTGTGAATCGTATTCTCTGAAACTAAGGTAGGATTGAAAGAGCAAAGAATACTACTATTAATAATTATTACAAGCTTTCATGTATGCATTCACGGACTAGAAGGCATTTTGTGCAATTTTAACAACAGTTTAACGCAGCAAGATCCCCAAAAAGCCAATAAAAACACGGATAACGAATCCACGACATTTCATAGCGGGACAATTCATAGTGCGACAATTCACTGTGGACACTTCATAGTTGCGACAAAAACATTGCGGGGACAACTCATAGCGGGGACAATTCGTAGCGCGGACAATTCATAGCGCGGACAATTCATAGCTGACCAATTCATAGCAACGTTTTTTTTTTCAATGGTAGTCGATTATGATATGACATCAAGTAATATAAACCTAACCTGAAATGGTCCTAAAAGTGGTCACTACGAATAATATTGTTCCTCAGATAGTGCTAGTGTGTTCAGTTTGTGCAGATAGTATAGTGTATCATTACAATACAGAATATCACATCGCTCCATCTCCAACAGGTTTTTATTACCATTTTTTACATCATCAAAATCAAGTGTTGGTTAGGTTATATCGATATATTTTGACTTAATCATGCAATATACAGACTCAACTACAAGGGGTATCTACCGGAATCAACATCAAAAGTTGGAACAATGTGTGTAACAGGATCTGGAACCTTCATTCATTTATGAAACATGTTCTTGGCTATGAATTGCCCCTGCTATGAATTGTCCCCGCAATGCTTTGCCGCTACTATGAATTGTCCGCTATGAATCGACGCGCTATGAATTGTCCCGCTATGTAATGTCGTACAACCCACGGATAACTAAACCTAATTTAAAAAATCTATTCATGCTTCTTTGTTCGGATTAATAAAGCAGTAGATAGTTCATGTAATACCATTACATGTAGAATTTTATGAAAACCACATCTAACTACTACTTCTACATCGCACAAAACCAATACATACACAGACTATTCTTGTAATAAATTGTAAATGAGCGTACTGAAATTTGCATTGGGTAAAAGCATTACTTTGAAAACATATTTTCAATTGGTTAGAAATACGTTTTTGGCCGTTAACAGCCCTAACACATCTTTCAATATTTTCAGCATGCTAAATTTTTGAGACATTTTAATTGCATGAGGAATTTTAAGATGGCTACTTTCAGTGCTAGTATCCACGAGTTAATCAAACAGTACGTTCTTTTTCAAGTATATTTTCACAACAGTCATGCCATTGAGGCCCATAATTGAATTTTTCTTCCTTATAGCCACCGCAACACCACTTTAGGCCCGTCGCAGCACAGAAAGATTACCATAAATATGTTCTTTCCATTTTGGACACATACAAAATACTATATTAATCTGCTTTACGCTAATTCAACTAAACAATGTAGCTTTTTAAGTCAAGAACGCGTATCTTGATCAATTAATGGTAAAAGTAATGTGTGCATATTCTTAAGCTAGCAAGATAATGCTAGTTTGGAGTATTTCTGATCTTTTCCAGATGACCTCGATGAGTAGGACAGGCAACGAAAATGTCAACAGAGAAATCCAGATTACGAATATAGATAATACTTTCCATTCTAATATTTTAAACGGCTTTGGTTGTGCTTCTTCGTATTCCTGTATGTCTTGGAACATCAAATTTAAATTAGATTGCCAAAAGAATAAGTACTGGCGAAAATGGGAAAGTATGCCTGACTCAAGCATTTGTTTACAAGCATTTAACATGTTTGAAGAGAAGTACCCAATGAAATGGTTACCAAGCTCACTTGCAATTTGTGTATTTCTTGCAACGTGACATTTGACCTCGGGGAAAAAGTACATGACTAAATACGAGTATGATAGTGGATATATTGCGGCGATTGTCATGTTACACAGTGACAGGGCACGAATTGCCTCACTGTTTCTCATATTCCAAGTCCCCTCCACCAAACTGGAGGTCATGTTCCTTGACACAATTTTCTCCCTATGAAATATTAACTTAAGTTGAGTATTGTCCGTAAACTTAGTAGACCCTATTATTTTGAATCCATTATCTATGAGCTCTTTAAGAGTTTGGAAAGAAATGACGGGAGGAGGAACAATAAGTAGACTTGGCAATACTCCCTCGTAGCCATATGTAAATATTATAGTAGCAAGAATAAAGACTATCAATATTCGTTTGTTGTGGAGGATTTTGCATTCCTGTCTCATAAGTATTGAAAAAAATAGGGAACCATTGCCCTTTCAATAAAGCAGTTAAACACAAAACTGTTGATCCAAGTGCCAGCCATGTTCCTCGATCCAATGGAACTGTCCAAAAAAGAAAACTAAACGCTTTTCGGCTCTCCGATTTAACGCAATAGACAAACTTTGCTGTAATTGTGTCAATCAGTATTTGCAGATGATAATGTTCAGTCGGAAGCTTGTCCGAAAGAGTGGTTCTGGGAAACAGTCGTACAATCGCAACACCTGCAAAATGTTTCTTTGCAATTCCATTTAGATAAAAGTTAAGCTCAGTAGGATCCGCCACCACATACTCAATGCTCATATTTAGTTTTGTTCCAATATTCTCCATCATAATATGCTCTTCGTTACAGCCAACCAATTCCAAAAACGTTGTCGTGCTTTGCTTATAAAAACTATTGCAGCGCGAAGACGCTGGCAAATATTGAATATGGCCTGACATTCGTGCAATTAAAGCAATACGGGGTAAAATTACGTCAGATTTTTGTTGATTAACCATCATGTGCATTTTATTGAGGCTTTTCAGCTGTAGTTTAAACAACCAGGAAACTGATTTCATGGCACGGCATCTGCTGCAGAATACAACGACCGATTCTACTGTCGACAAGTTGGGAGAGAGCAGAAGGTTATATACGTCAATCATGGGAGGATATGAACCCATTATGGTGTTCCAAGGAACATTTTACACATTCCATCCGTTGTTGGAACCGTGTATCAAGAAGAACATGGCATTCTCTGTGAATAAACGGGCTCCAAAAATTAGTTGGAGATTCCAATTAAGATTCTCCATGGCTAATACCACGAGAATATTCACTGAGCACGACTCTTCATGATATGGTGAAATATTTCCTTTATTTTTGCCTTCAATTCTTGAAACTGACCAAACTTGTGATCCTCGATTGTCATTCAGAATGAGCTGAACCAAGTCAAGGGTTGGAATGTGAGTTTCTGCCATAGTAATAAATGCCAAATGAAAGGCGCAGCTTTCATATGTAGAAATGTTTAGCTTTAGAGACATGGTGTGTGTCGCTGATAAAAGTTGTTTCATTGCAACAAAGGTTACTGCTAACATTTTAACGGAAATTTGAAAATTGTACATTGTGGTTGTCGAATATTTCTTCTTCAAATAAGTACTCCTTCAAGAATATGTAATCGATTACTGACATCTTCTGTTTAATAGTAGCTTATGAACCGAAACCAATTTTCTATATTTTAGCAATATCTTAGATTATGTCTATAGAGCTAATTGAAATGCTGTTAAATTCCACAATCAGGTTATGCACATACTATCAAATCAAGTGCCTAAATTCTTTTTTTGCATTACATTAGGGATTATGTAGGGGCTTGAAATAGTCTAAAGCACTGCCCTTGATCGATCAATAGACTGAGCCTTCTTGAGCAAGATAGGATATTCGGGCTTGTTTAGCCTGTTCCAAGCTTTGCTTTAAGCAACTATAGCTCCTTACATTGTCAAAAACTGTCGAAGACTGAATCTTTTATCATCGCACTACCACACGAACGTACTTTTAAGTTGTAAACTGGCTAGAGATACGACGTAATATCACCCAAATTGCCTTATTGATGATTTGCCATGGCTACTATGATTAGCCATAACTATTTGCAGTTATATAAAACACGAACATCAAATTCTGATATGCCGATACTACGGCTGTTCTCCTTCTATATGCTTGGCATGGAGTTCTATAATTTCGGTATTGAGGTTCCGCAGTATTCTCCGATACTTAAAATATGGAATGAATGGTAATTCTGTGGCATGTCTATCCACTTTAAAGTGATTTATCTGGATTCTTTAATGTGGTTGTCGTAAAATTCTATACCAAACAATGATTTTTAGAATCCTTCGAAGGAAATAATACTAAAAACTCAATAAAAACCTTAGTTTAAAAAACGCGTTGAAGAATTACAATCTTAATTTAATTGCACTCTTATTTCAAGTTACAAGTGATTTATGTAAAGTTAACCATGTATATTTTTTGATTAGTTTTGAATGTGTAGCAAAGGCCAACATTTTCGTATTGAATGGGAGTTGGCGTCGTCTCGCAAATCTCATTATATGACAGATCTGAGATACTTACATACGATATATCGGCGAAAGACGTAAAAATTGATAAAAATCTCAAAAAACTTACGTAAATATTGATATACTTACGTAAATACTGATACATTTCCATGAAAATATCGTAGTATTTATTACACAAGCTTAACGTTCCGACTGATGAACGAGGTACATTTCAAGATGCTCAGTGGTCACATTCCTTCCTTTGTCCAATATTTTGTCCAAGAGCAGCAATTTGTGTATGGTGAATCTCCTTTCCGCGTCCACAGTGAACAGAGTCGCCTATTTCAAGGAAGCAATATCTGAGAGCAAAAGCTGGAGTTCGATATCCTCCATTTCCATATGGCCTTGAATAATTCTGTGTATTTGTTAAGCTTGGCCTTTTTTCCAATATAGTGATAAATATCGTAGAGATTTTAGTCCCTGTTGCTTCAGAAACCGCAAGTGGTTTTGATTTGATTTCATTGAGCATCTCAATTGTCACTTAGTTGATATGCCTGATTTTTGTAATGTCTTGAAGTACTCGCCCAGAAATGTGTAATTTGCAGAAGTTGGCAACATACCTCCCACAAGCATCCGTGGTTCGTCGACGCCAAACCATACAGAGTTCTCCCCAATTTCGTTACAGATTTTTTGAACAGACTACAAATTCATAAATTTTATGGTATTTTTTTTTCTTTATAGAATCAAATAATTTCCTGCTTTGATGTTTGGGAGGTAAAGCTTTGTTAACGTTGTTCGTTTTGTTACGTTCCGTTTTGTGTACTTTTCCAGGAAAGAATTTAAAGCCGAATTATCAAGTGTTGCGAATGGGATATTTGCCAATACAAAAGACTTACACAATTTACTGAAAAAAGGATTTGATCTATCGACACAATCTTTCAATAGAAGCTGAACTTTCAGTTTAGCATTAAACTTGAGAATTGATTATTGTGTTCGGAAGTATCAATATGTTGCTTCAGCTCGAACCCTTGAGGAAACTTGTACGTTTTGAACACGGATAAGGAATAAAAATTATCTAATATGACCTGATCAATGTATTTTGATAACCTAAACGAGCAGCGGTTATACTATCCACAAGCTAACCTTGCATATGGACAGTGCCAAGTCAATAGGAAATTGATTAGATGCCTAAAGTTCCCGAATCCATGAGGCACAAAGTGCGGCTCTGTTGACCTTCTCTTTTGGCATTTTAAAGCTAACTTACACAAGTTAACCCACAAATAAATTACGAAACCAATTAGACTGAACAAGACGAGGGATGTCAAACACGTGAAGCTGATGACGAGAGAGTGTAACATGCACATTTCAATTTCTCGCTCTGTACTGCTCCAAATACTCTGAGGTTAAAGCAACACACTAAAAGAGAGAAGCATCTTAAGAAGAAACGAATCCAAACCAAAATCAAGCTGATATCCCTCCTTTTTGTAAAAAAATACTTACAAAATTGATAAAAAATGCATATTTTGCTAAAATTAGCAAAAAACTTACGTAAATATTGATATTTACGTATTAGGCGAAATATTGTAAAAACCTAAAAATATTGACGCGCCGTTGAACTCCTAAAGTCATGATCGGTCAAGATCCGTCGGAGTGATCGGAATGGCGTTGAAAAAGTTGATTATACATAAGTATCTTGGCTCTGAGATTAACCACATGTCATGCCTCAACACTTTTTATCCCAATGCAATATTGCAATCCCGATAGAATGTGTTCACTCATAGCGGAGCTATAGCTGCCAAGTTGTAAGAAACCAACAATTTAACGGACTGGTTACTAATCAATTTCCCGGATGAATAACGGGTCGTACTCGGGGTTGGTACGCTACTTCGAATTTATATAAACCCTAGGCAATATAGCTATTGTCATAACAGCGCGTTTTGGTGAACACAGCTAAGCGAGCCTGCTTTAAAAATCTGCGCACAAGCATTCCCCATTAGAGAAGAAGTGTAGAAAACAAATCTAGGACATATAAAAAAATTATACTGAAAGTTTAAAAAATAATTACAATCAATAGAAGGAATTGGTACTTGGAACTTGGCGGTGGATTAGAGCATCAACGTTGATTGTATTCAATTTCGCATCTGAGATCCTTTGTTTTTTTACACTCGAGTGCAATTTTGGATTACCTCCGGTAGATTTTTCTGTAACTGAAGTCGTGACCATAGCTGATAAATCGTCTCCTAGATTTTTGTATCTAGTGACGCCTGCAAGTCATGCAATGCAAGTAGGTAAGTAGGTATCAGCAAAGGATACATTAGTTGCTTCAATGGTCCTTATTTTTCTATACTGTATTTATTTTCAGAAGGAGATTATAAAAATTTTTGAGTTACATTTTGGGAAATTATTGAAAAGTTAGCTTTACATAGGTACAGTTGAAACGATTCAAAAAAAATTTGATGACGTATAAATAAAAATAACATAATCCAATCATTTACGAAAACCATTGCGTTTTGTTTTCATTGTTCGACGTTGCCGAAAACTTTTTATGTGTTGTCAATTTGCTGCTATTTTCTAAATTGTGAAACGTGCCTTAGAATTACAAATTTATTGGCAAGGCTGAGGCTGAATCTGAAAGTGATGAGGCTCTTCCGTTCATTCGTTCAATTTTATTTTTTATCTAAATGATGAATTAATGTAGATGTGTTAATGAAAATTATAAACACGCTAATTTGACTATTTCCAAACAAGCGAAAAAAAATGGCAATAGTTAGTTAAAACAGGAAGGTAACTAGGAGCTTGAAATCAAGTTAGCAGCCCATGATGCCGTAAAGTGGTGGTGTGATATCATCACTGTCCAATCAGACATGCTGGATTCTCTGATACAGTAGCAGTTAGCCAAATGCATGTTTAAATATCATATGATGGTTCCAATGAGCCATGGGTAGGTTGACAAGGCCAAATGCTAATGACACTGCGTCGCTAATTAAATGAAACATGTAATATTACAATCCATAAAATATTTGGGCAATCATATTAATCATCAAATGTTTATGCTTCAGATTTATCATTTGATATTTGACTATTATATATATTAGCCAGATTTACTATTGCACAGTCTGAATAAAATTTGGTATAGATACGTTTTGGATTATCTCTACTAATCGCCTATTTTCTTTTCAGCCTACCGAACTGCTGCGCTGAACTTACCAGAATGTTAGGTACGGACAGACAGACTGAAGGACCAATCGCGTAAACCAGCGTCAAGCCCTGTTTAATGATATTGACAAGCTGTAACAGTATAGAAATTTAATGCGTCGGGAGGTGACGTCAATAGATGTAGCACTTGATCAAATTCGACTTAAGACGTTTGACGATATCAAGGTTAAATCAAGTCAAATGCTGCTTCCAGTCCGCTTAACCGAATAATTAAAGCATGATCTTTTCCTTAGTCCCAATTGGCTTTGTTGATGAATCTTAATCTCAGTTTCATGACTTGACTCTGTAAGTCCCCGGCCAGACTAGGAACTTTAGTTATTTAAACCCAGAATCAAACTGTGAATCAAGTGTTGGAGAACCTTGATTCTCAATGTACTGAAATAGGATTTATCAATCGACATATTAATCTGGTCGTCTTAGTATATATGGGCCACTCTGAAGTATCCTACTTCGCTTCTACTTTGACCTGTCATCTGTACACTCCTGTGCGTTATATTTATTTGGTATACTCTAACTGCTTGTTTGCTTTTCAGATACTTGACATTTTTTAACAATAAACTTGGTGCGACAGTAAGAGTTCTGCCGTGGTTTTTTACTTCTCACTTCTCATAGCATTTATTCAACTTGGTTCAATGCGGTTTATTTGTTTGATTTTTGCCTCTGGGTCTGTTTCCTTGTTCGAAACTTCAATGAAATGTATAAACTAGTTTAGCATGATGGATCTAGTATGTTAGGTTAGGTTTTCATTCATGAAGTTGAAATGATGGTAGGGCTAATGCTTTGGATCTGGTGAGCAGCATTTAGGAGAAAAGCTCGATCAGGGTACATATTCTCTTATGCATCTTTTTGATTAAAACTAATAACCTACTATATAAGAGGTTATTGTACTTATTTAAATTTGAAAGTTTATTTGAACTGAGCCACCATAGGTAACCAAGTCTAATTTTAACTAGTGATACGTCTATTTGCAGTTTCTTGCAGCAGGTATAGAAATATTTGCTCAATAGTACGAGGCGCGAGAACGCCAACAAAGATATCCAAATTACGAAAATAGACACTAATTTCCTATTTTCAATTTTAAACGGACTTGGTTTTGAATTCTCGTATTCTTGTAAATCATATGCTCTAAAATTTTTGTAAAATTGCATGCGTATTTGGTTTTGACTTACACAACCAAGTATCCCTGATTCAAATACCAATTTGCAAACAAGGAACATCAGAGCAGAGGTGTAGCCAAAAAAATGGCTTACCTGCTCAACATTACTTTCTGTACCCTTTGAAACATGGCACTTAGCTGCAGGATTAAAGTTTCTCAGCCATTGTAAGGAAAGCTTTGGACTATTTACAGCTTGTGTTGTGTTACAATTTAAAAGTAAACGAATTGCTTCGTTTGTCTTTATATTCCACGTTCTATCTACTAAACTGGACGTCATATTCCTCGAAGCAATTTTTTCTCTCTGAAATATTGATTTTAGTTGACTGTTGTCTGAATCTTTGTGGAGACCTATTATTCCGTATCCCTCGTCAATGAGTGCTTTAAGATTTTCAAAAGTGACAACTGGTGGAGGAACAGTCACCAAACTGGAGAATACTCCTTCGTATCCATATGTAAAGATAATTGTAGCAAAAATGAAGACTTAGCCGTTTTTTGTTTAGAATCCTGCATTCCTGTCTCATAAGAATTGAGTAAATGTCAAACCATTGTCCCTTCAATAAAGCAGTCAAACTCAGAACTGTTGCTGCAAGAGCTAGCCATGTTCCTCTGTCCATTGGTATTGCCCAGAACAGAAAACTAAACGCTTCACGGGTGTCAGACTTTACACAGTACACATAATTACCTGTTAATTTGTCGAATAATAGTTGATGATGATATGTTTCAGTAGGAAGTATGTCATTTAAAACAGTGAATCTGGTATGGTGTCGTAAAATTGCAACACCTGCAAAATGCTTGATTCCATTTGAATACAAGTGGAAATCTATTGCGTAAGTGTCTGCGACTATATACTTAATGCTTAGATTTAGTTTTGTCCCAACGTTTTCCATCATAATATGGTCATCCTGACAACCAACCAGTTCAGAAATTGTTGATGCACGTTTTTTATAGAAACGTGTGCAACGCCATGAAGCAGGAGAGTATTGAATGTAGCCAGATTTTTGTCCAATTACAGCGATACCGGATACGATGAAGCGAGATTTAGCTAGTGTAACAGCCATCTTCATTTCATGGAGGCCCTCTAGGTATAGATCGAAGCTCCATGCAACTGATTTCATAGCGTAACATCGGCTGCAAAAGACGTGCACAGCTTCCACCGTCGACAAGTTGTGAGAGAGCTGGAAGTTGTAAACGTCCGCCACATATGGAGGTGAACCCATTAGCGTGTTCCAGAGAAGATCGTCAACGTCCCATGGGTTGGAATCGTGTATCATGACAAACATGGCATTCTCAGTTAATAAACTGGCCCCAAAAATTCTTTCAAACTCCCAACCGGAATACTTGGTAAATAATATTACGACAATATTCACTGAACACGTCTCCTCATGATAAGGGGAAAGATGCACGTTGCTTTGATTTTCCACTTTCGAAACGGACCAAAGTTGAGTCCCTTGGTTTTCAACCAGAATGAGCTGAGCACA
>JAQFXZ010001897.1:0-10751 GCA_034694025.1 Ceratophysella scotica | reverse complement strand
GCAATCGCCGCTGCGATTTGTACGTTTGATTTCATACTTCACGTGGCATTCATATTTGAATTCTGCGCGGGCTTGCCCTTTCGGCCTACCACTTAGCCTACCAGCATGAAAGTAAACAAAGGCGGATGAGCATAAACAAAGCAAATGTCACCTCTATATATACTTTCAACACTCTGAGGCTTAACTAACTACTGATACGCAAATTAGGCGTAACAAAGAGATACCCGATTGTAAGGAACACACATCGTAAAAAGAGAGAACAGATTGTATGGAATACACATCGTACCTGCATTGCACCACTGTTTTGGATTTTTCTAGTTCAGGTTTTTTCTTTACTTCATTTTCATAAAATTTATTTACATAAATGTACGAGGTTTCGGTCTATTATGACGTCGGGCAAAAATCGTGTCGGTCAATTTTCGTGTCTGGCAATTTTCTGTCGGTCAATGGTATTCGGGCAATCGTCCACGGACGCCAGAATTCGGGAAAATACCCATGCAAATTGGAGATGATTTGCTTGTCACAATTTTAGGTGGGCTAAAAATGTAAAATCAAAGTTTAACCGTCATTTAGAAAGAAAATAAATATTAGAATATGAGAAATTTAGCCACAATTTCGGAGAGCTGCTTAAATGCGGCTTACAAAATTATTGACCAAAAGCGGGCAAAAACGTTTGAAGCCACAAAATTTGAATCAAAATTAGAATTTTAAACCACAATTTCAAAATCAATGAAGTATTAGGTCGTTTAAAATGAAATTCTTCGAAACAATTCTTAATTTTAGTTTTATTTTTATACTTTTCGAAAACCACGAATTTGGAACCATACGATTTTGTTAACTAAATAATGTAAAAAGCATGGTTTTAAACACAACTGTTGGGTTTGAGATCTAAAATTCTTTAAAATTTCGTCATTTAAAGAAAAAAACGACATTTAGGCAAAAATAATGTAAAATCCCGATTTTCAATACAATTATTGATTTTAGTAGCTAAATAACGCGAGGAAAGCCAATATTCCGATCAGTATCTTGTATTTTTTAGTTTTTTAGCAAATTCAAAATTGAAAAATGTACTTGAAAGTTTGAAGTTTCATAGAAATATGCCTCCTGAACTGCCCGAGTACATATACGGACATGTATTTAGGTTAGAATAAATTTAGGGTTTTGAAATTTGAACACTGGTTTTTCTTAAATCTAAAAGATGGTAATTTATTTTTTGAAAATTATTTGCTTCTTTTAGGCTAAAGTAAGCTTAAAATGCCTTTTAGTTCGACACTAAAGTGAATTTAGATTGAAATTTGAATATAAAAATTTGAACACTGATTTTCCAAAAAATAAGCCAGAAAAAATATTCAAGTTTGCTTATCTAAATTTTGAGCAGTAGAGCATAAGACGTTCCATGATTTATACGCCGCGCCTTTCGTTGGACACTATCTCTGACTAGACCAGGTGACGCCGAGCCAATTTGAGCAGTTTTCCCTATACATAAATTTGTTATTTTTTGGACAAAGTTTCCTTCATGTCTTCGTATAAAGCTTTTTTTCTTGGCTAGAGTTTCCGCATTTTTCTTTTTTTTTCAGTCCTTTAGTGTTGGGGTTTGACAAAGAGGCCAAAGGATCGAATTGACATTAGATAGAAGAAGACGGGAGTCCCTGGTCGAAGTGAAAGAGATGAGGATAACTCATGGTGTGGAAAGATGTAAATCGCAGAGGGAATTCCATATAGTTTAGGCTGATGCGAAAATCCTGAACCTCAAACCCATGAATGGAACCACAACCCAGTGTAGGAAGGTAGCAGCGTTCTGCCACGCAACGCTTAACATTTCAAATAGGAAGAGTGAAAGTACGGAGTAAGCTATTGCTTTAAGTCGACGGGCGTGAGGAGGAAGAAATGTCGGACGAGTTGCATAATGCGTACAAATGTATTTTTACAATGTTTGAAAAACAAAGTTCAGCGTTGTTGAATGCAAGTATTTCGGGTCAATTGCGTGGAGTCGGCATCGTAAGCTGTTAATTTCACTATTTTTGAAAAGGGAATCATGATTTTGTGGAAAATTATTTTAAATTTTGGGTTTGTTGCTTTTGAATCTGTGACTTTAAGAATACAGTGGGCTCGAAATCCGTTCCGTTTCAAAATTTCTGCAGAAAATTCTTAAGAGCTGACCTATTGCTCTTTGTTTCACTGAAAATACGAGGGTTGTTTCACAAGTTTTCGTACACTTTTTCATACAACCGCAAAAATTTCTGTTGCAAATTTTTCAGAAGCGATTTTATTTGTTATTTTTGTATATTAAACCCGCTTAAACGTAACTAGTTCGATCTCAAGTATTGAAATTTTCGGCATATTTTAAAAATCGAAATTCCTTTAAAAAAGCGTACCTACTACCAATTTGCTAAAGCAGTGAATTGAAATCCAGGAATATTTTTTTAATGCAATTTTGAAATGTGCCAGCACGTAAATTTCAATTAGAATTTTTATAAATCTATCAAAATTGATATTTTTGCTCAATTATTTGGCTAAAATGCAGCGTATTTAGTATTTTACCTATGATGCAATGTTTTGTTTACTTAGATTCATTCATTTTCATTTGAATTGCAGCGTATTAAAAATGCACGAAAACTTGTAAAACAACCCTCACATATCCGTAAAAAGGATTTTAACAAATAATTTAATAAATTTACTACCAGTTAAACAAAGCTTATGACATTTTCTAACAAAGAAAAATACGAAAATTAAAAGTACGTTGACATGCACGAATTCCCAAAGCAAAAATGACAATTTTAGAGCATATTTTATAATATTTCCACGTTAGACAAAATTTTTGGAACAAACTTTTGGTTTCCGCATAATTTAACGATTTTCAACATCGCAAGCAAAAACAAAGCATTCCAATACTGAAATTTGCAACCTTGCTCCACGCACTAAATCACTGGCTTGGACTCGCCAATTCCGCATAAACAACCACAAAGTCTGCAAAAGACAATTTGCGAAACCAGACAGAAACCAATGCAAATACATAATACATACTGTAGACTATCTCTCAATCGCAATTCCCGATTCCAAATCCTTTAGCCCCGAAAAAACAAATACAAGGGACAGGGGATATGGTCTCAAACAAATAAATGGAGTGGGGAGATAGAGAACGGAAGGAAGTCGGAGAAGTTAAGGCAGTGAGTCCGATGGAAGACAAAAGGGATGAAAAAACAAAAGAAGCCCAAGCCATCTCATTACTATGCAGGAGAGCGTCTCATTTGCATATGCTGAGATTTTCCAGAGAGAAAATCTCATTACAGAGCTCGAAGGGACTTTCCTCCTCGTCTCCGAATTAGTCCGCGTATGTTCTCTGCTTCTTTGTACTTGTGGACCAGGTCAAGGTTTGAATTTTAGGTTTAAAACTTTGAATTCATTCCATTTTTAAATTCAAATTTCAAGTTAAATTAACGTTAAACTAAATTTATTTATAACAATTTATTTTTAAATCTAATTCAATACAGTTCAGTTTAAATTTAATTTAATTCAATAAAATTTGTTTAAATATGATCTAATTCAATATACTTAAAGTTCAATTAAATCATTTATTTTAATACGATTTAAACTTAATGAAGAAATCAACCCGTGAAGCGTAGAAAATTCCAAATATTCTCTGACAGCTTTAAGGTTATTCAACATTTTTAGAACCAGATTTGACCTTGAACCAAAAACTTTCAAAATTACAAAACTTAAAATATTTTAGGTAGGAATTCAAGTAAATTTGAGACTTCCTAATAAAATATGATTATTTTATCTGAAATTCGTTATTTTGCCTTCGTATTTGCCTAGAATGTTGAAATCATGCAAATTGGACGCCGGAAAATGCAATAAAAACACTTACAACAAAAAATATACTTCTAAAAATCGTAAAATCCAATTTAAAAAATCCTAAACCTGCTACCTTCTTAATTTTATGTACTTCGTTTCTAGGACGGAATTTTGCTAGAACCTAAGAGCCTAACCTTGGAACCAGAACTGACTGGCAGTTGGGCCTAAAGCCCTTTTCTCTCCTTGTTCCAACCACAGAAATCGGGAGCTTTGTGGTACATTTTCCGTGGTTTTTGTAAATTGTAAAACCCGGGCCAATGAAGGCTGACATTGCTCCCTCACCCTTCGGGTCCCGCAAAGCCCTCAGTCCCTTTCTGTCTACAAATACTTGAGAAGACCAGCCAAATTCCGAATTCAATTCAGATTCTCCAGTTGAGAGACTGACATCCAGGAAAAGGCCGGTAGATCCAAAAAGGCTACGGTTAGGGTTGGAATGTTTTCCCATCAAAATTCATCTGATGAAACCACCTCGCTCTTTGACAAAGTTCTTTGCCCCGTGCTCGCCATTGTCTAATATATTGACTGACATGACAAAACAATGCGCCTCAGTAATTTGAAGCTAAATTGGTATTTAATTGTAAATCGCACGCTAAAGTGAAGTCTCATTGTATTAACATGCTTATTTAATCTCCCTTTAAAACGAAAATCCATTAGAAACTCGAGACATTATGCAAATGGCTATTAATTCAATTGTAAATAATTGGTTAAAGGAGTTTCAAAATTTACTAAGAGTTTTTGATAAAACATGGTTTTTGAAATTTAGGAAAATATTGAATTGACATGACATGTTTAATAGCAATATTATATTTCGAAAACATAGTAGTGTCTACTTCGAAGGTCCATGTGATAGGACCACACATGCCACATATTCTATGCCATTCTGTGCATTTGTAATATGCTATTAAATGTGGCAAGATCTCACATGCCATACACTACGCCTGTTTTACGCATGTAGTGCTACTCCCTATAATGTGCGACAAGACGCAACATGCCACATTTTTTATGACTGTTTTTGTCTGCACTAGATGCTATGATATGTGAAAGGATCGTACATTTCACATTTTATGTTATGACAGTATATGTTAGAGATTTAGCAAATATTTGCTCAAAAATTGCTGAAATTCAAAGGCGAATGGGCGAATATATTCGCCTCATATTCGCCCTACAAAATTCGTGGTGGACCGAATAAAAATTTCGAATATTAGGCAAAAATTGGGCAAAATTTAGGCTTCGAAATATATTCGCCCACTAGTCATATTCTAGAAGGGCGAATATTGGTATTGTGCGAACTCTAAGCGATTTCTACAGGCAAAAATTCGCTCCATATTAAGTGCCAAGGACGAATATTCGGTATTATGTGATTACTAAAAAACCATATCACGGCATCCCTAATCTATGTAGTACTGATTTTCAAAAAACGGTCAGAAACGCCTAATTTTTCAGTTTCGGCTTTTTGTATTTCGAACGGAACACCTGTGCTAGGAGGTAACAATTTCCCATCCCTGGCCTGGCATGCCCTGCCTATGTGTCCTATGTGTGCTTGGAACCGTGTGACAGATCGTCTGTTGGCCAGAGGCTAGTGGGGGGTTCTCCCTAAAATCTTGAGTAAAGACACGGGAAATCTGTCTCACTTTTGGACACCGCAGAAACCCTGTCTGTCTGAACTTTCTGGGGTTAAGTAACTTAATCCAACAAAACGTACGAAGGGAAAGGGCGAGGAGAGAAACGTAACTTTCACATCTTTTTTCTATTATTTTCCGCTCTCAGCTCGTCTGCTCCTCCTGCTTCTTTCGAGTCCCAAGAAACCATGTAGGCAGGGCGTATTTTCAATCCAGTCTGGTACGGATTTTACGCTTAGGTTTGCTAATCCTCCAATCCCCTAAACTCTTAAGGCTACATTTTAGCAGATAACTAAAGGCAACACTCAGCACGCAGACCTATCAACGCTATACTTACCAGGAATGTTCCTCTGCCTCAAGTTTTACCAAATATCAACTCGGCGATGAACTTAAATTCCCTTGTTTGCCAAAAATATGTAGGATTTGGTATATACAGAGCAGATCTCAAAAGAATGTCGGTTTAGTGTGTTTGGTACTACTAGCATAAACTTCTGTGGTTGCATTTTCATGCCGGCCATTTTCTGCCAATCATTACTTGCTTTCATGACTATATTTTCGCTTAAAAATTTTATTACGAGTAATTAGATATTGGATTTTGTTTAAAAACTAACAGTTTTTAGGGTTGGTCAAAATACGTGATTTTGAAATCGTGTATTTGGATGAGGTGATTTTCATTATGTGTAATAATTTGGCTTTAGATTTCTTTTTCAAAAGAAAATTTTCTGAGAATGTAGGAATTGAGGTTTAGGACTCGATTTTTTAGATTTTTTTTTAAACAGTCAATATTGATTTTTTTTGGGCAATTCTTAATTTGTTTTAATTTTATTCAAAATAGACGAATTTGATATTCTAGAGGTCTCCCAAAATATGTTTGGGTATGATTTTATTGCAGCGACTTATTAAAAATATTTTAGCACTTGAATTTGGATTTGATTTTGAAAATATCAGATTTCGAACTTCTGAAACCTTTTTTCCAAAAATTATTCGAGGTAATCAAAAGATTAGCATTTTTATTTTGTGGAAGTTAGTCAAAATACTTCATTTTGAATATAATTTTGTAGAAATTTTAGGAGAACAGTATACTGTTTTTGGGCTCGCTCAAAAGATACAATTTTGCATGAATTTTGATCGTACAATTGCTTCTAAAAATAATTTGGGACCTTTAAATGTTTTTAAATCGTGGAAGCAACTCAAAATTTTCGATTTTGATTAGTCAAAAATCACGATTCCCACATGTATTGGTGCATTAAGATCAATTTTCACTTTTGATTTCAATGATTTATTAAATTAAAACCTGGGTTGCTTTCTTAATTTTGGATGTAGACTGGAAATCTTTAATAAAAATCAAAGATTTTGAAAAAATTACGTATAGGCAAATAAGCATTAGCATGATAACAGATATCCCTAATTCATGATTCACCAACACCAACTTATACATTAGGACCCGAAGTGGCATGAAAGGATAACGAGCCCCTGATTCCTCAAGTTCAGTGAATCCGTCTCCTAGACATTATAACTTTACATAATACATAATATATTTTCCTTCTTTCTTCCCAATATCTCCAATAGAATCCAGAATCCTCGCCTAGCCTCCATATATCGTACACCCGACTCAAACATTCACTTTTTGAGATGTTCCCAAAACTAAAGTACAAGAAGCACTAGAAAGTAGAAGGCAGCTGAAAAAGAAGAGAAAAAAAGTTTTATTTTAAAGTGCTTACGCGTGTCACCGATTCCCAACGTCTCCTGCATGGGAAGACAGAGTTCGGAGATGAGCAGGAGAAGACAGAACCGAATCCATGCATCCATTCTCAAGAATAGAAAAAATGGAACTTGGGCCTTCTTCAGGCTTCTTCGAAACTGGTTTCAACTGCTGTGCCCTTTAGGCACATTTGAAACATTCAAAAAGTCTTTTTTTTTTGTAGCTTCTAAAAAAGTGCACTAGTAGTGAGTTAGTTGGATCCTTTTAAGGCCGTATCATGTCTCGAGTTATCAGCTTTCTACCACGACTTTCACTTTGGTGGAACTTGAAGCCTGGAGCAGATTTCTTGAGGGTTTTCTCCTAGGTCCCGCTACCCACTTTCATAACCTATATTAAAAGAGAAAGGATTAGATCAGCACTTACTCAATGGACTGCGGAAATCGACGCATCAAGAATAATTTGATTCTGAGTATCAGGATAGTGTGGAACTAGACTTGGATATGGAGTCTCGTTACGTCAGCAGTGCAGTCGTTAAGATTTAGTGAGCTGGTAATCGCTGCATTTCTTCAAAGAAATAGCCATCTACGATGTTCAGGCTTAGAATTTACGCTTAAACATTTTTTGAAGATATGGTTTAACCAACATGCAATATGTTTTTTTTTTAATATAACCAATTAAATGAAGTTTTTAAGTTTATCAGATTTTTGAAAAGGACTAAATTTTATTTCAGCGATCTTGCAAAAAATATTTCAAAAATTAACGCTGACATAAGACGATACCGCGAATATTCGTCTAAAAAATGATGAATTGCAAAGGCTAAATTGAATTAAATTCTTGGTCAAGCGAATAAAATCGGCAAATACAATACAACATTCGAAAAGGAAAAACGAGCGAATAAAATCGCCGAATATCAGGCGAATATTCTCAAAATTGGTGAATGTTAATCAAACATTTAGCAAATATTTAAAGAGTTTTGGGCAAATTCTAAGAAAATATTTGGAGAAAAACCTCCAATTATCCGAATATTATGGGAATACTCTTACTAATAATTATTCTCCAAATTGACAAATAATTTGCCATTATATCTTATAAATTAACGAGTGATCGGCGAATATTTGCCGAATATTTGCCAAATCAGTCAGCGTTAAGACAGTCTAACATTATGCAACTATTCTTCAACTTGGCAAATATTAGACGAATTTATTCCTAAAATTGGCGAATATTGTAGAATATTTTTCAAATTGGCGAAAATTAGACGAATGTGTTAAAAATTGGCGAATACTAGAAGATATTTTCCGAATCGGCAAATACAAGAGGAATATTTCAATATTTCCCCAAATTGGCGAATATTGTAGAATATTTTTCAAATTGGCGAAAATTAGACGAATATGTTCAAAATTGGCGAGTAATAGGGAATATTTCCCGAATTTGCAAATATTTGACAAATATTTCATAAAGTTGGCGAATATTGTAAAATATTTTTCAAATTGGCAAAAATAAGACGAATATGTTCAAAATTGGCGAATACTAGGAAATATTTTCCGAATTGGCAAATACTAGAAGAATAGTTCCCAAAATTGGCGAATCTTGTAGAATATTTTTCAAATTGGCGGAAAGTAGTTGAATATGTTCAAAATTGGCGAATATTACGAATATTACGGGATATTGCCGAATTAGCAAATAATAGAAGAATATTCGCTCATCTGACCAGTATTCGGCCACTAGGCAAGTGCTACAAATGGGAAGCGTCACCTTTTTCGCCAACTCTTGCTGTTGCTCTATTATTCCTCTGCATGCCATTAATGCTAATTTTTGAAATTATTATTCAAAAATCGTAAATTAGGATCTTCCAGCAGCTTTCACAATCTGGAGAAATCCCCAAGCTCCATTAATCGGCTAAATTCGAAATTAAACATAATTAAAAAGTGCTCAGTTCTTTCGTTCGAGCTGCAGATTTTTCAAATACGGAACAACATTCGTATCCACCCTGTACAATGCTCTAATAGCATTATGGCTAAAGTAAATACAGTGCCTAACAATGTCAGCTTATACTTCCATTTTCATTACCTTCTCCGAATTGCTTAATTTAAGTGGGTGGGTACACATTTTGAGCAGAGGAAGATAGGACATGAGTGGAATTAGATTGGAGCTACACAAGTTTCAACTTAGCGTCTCGTCTCACTCCCGCACAAAACATTAGATAACACAAAAGCCTGACTTGCCTGCTCCACTTCTGCAGCAGGAAATCCATAAAGTCAAGCCAATAATACACTGAATTTTATATATATTCAATAACCCATGTGAGCATAATAAAGGCTTGAGTTTTTGCATTCGGTTCTGTCGGTATTTGTAGAATTGAAAGCCCAGCCCAGACCAAACCTAGAAGTTTTGCTGAGAGTACATAAACTTGTCATTCAAAAGAGCCTTGCTCATAAATCTACAAGTACGTACTTCTTTTCTTATGAATATCATATTTTTAAAGACGCCCACAACTCCCCAAATACGTCCTCGTCTCAATCGACTCCTATCCCTATCTCCAACTTGCCCTTTTTTTATGGGTAAGGAAGGGAAATAAGATTGATACTTTGGAATTTAGTTTTGGAAGTAAACTTCGTGTCTGATATGGAATCTATATTTTTGACTTGGAAAGTGGGAGTATCATCAAGTATCTTCATGTAGTTCAGTTCAGGTATGAGAGATAACCGGGACACTCCTGATCTGAATTTCGTCGTTTACTCTGAAACCACGTTTTGCTTTGAACCGTGGGATATATGATGAATGGAGGAAGCGGAAATGTACATGTCGTAGGCGGTGCGTGGGTGGATCAAACCTTCAATGGCCTTCTTTGGACTAGAAAATTTCAGTTGGTCAAAAACTGTTTCTAATAATGTGAATTTATCCTTGTGACTTTCCATTTGTGTCCCACGTTTACCCAGAGATGTGCATACCAAAAACATGTGACTTTATCCATCTGTGTATGACTTTCATTCCACTTTTGCTATTCGCGCACGTGTATACCACGTATTTCTCAATTTTTTACAATATGAAATATCACACCTCTCGCAGCTTCAGAAGTCATATGATTTTTCTATTCTCTTAATAGATGCAAATGGCGCGTATTTTTAAATTTGTGTTTGTATTCCATGCCACGTTCTCCGTATGTTTACACACGATTTCAGCTTGAGTATTTCAATTTGTGTCTACCACGTGACACTCCCATTTTTATGAGCCGTCTGAATTTCTCCATTTGCGTAGATGATGTGACGCCGTTTAGCCGTGCATGGGGAGCTATTACTGAAGTTTATTCGGCGAATTCTTCAATTTTGTTTTTAGCAAGCCGAGTTGTCATTATATACACCAAACGAAATATTTAACGAAGCTTGGGGTAGGTTAGCTGAATTTTTTCGTCAGCAGAAATATTCAAATTCCTGTAACAGAATCGCCTTGAGCGTTTTAATTAGCAAACATGACCAACTTAAACTACTCCAATACTATGTGTTTACGAGCGAATACTCCGATCTACGATTCGGTATCAGTTTGACCTATGATACCATGCAATGAACTGTTGGTAGTTA